>JAOUQV010000014.1:11330470-11340982 GCA_028565295.1 Aspidoras spilotus | reverse complement strand
CTATCCTGCAAGAAGAATGGCTTAAAATCCCTCTGACCACTGTGCAAGACTTGTATGTGTCATTCCCAAGACGAATTCCCAAGAGGCCCTACACCATACTTATAAATTATTGTATTATATATTTGTTATTTTATTTGGTTGATATTAATGATTTTCTTGGCGTTATGTATGTTGTGCCTCTGTGACTACTGTGAAATGCGTTAATTGGTTTCTTGGTGCAGTGCAGAGAACTGGTATTTCTAGTGCCGTGCAGTGTATTTCTGTATAAACTCAAAACAAGAGAAAGTGATGAAATAAAGAGAATAGACAATTATACATTTTTAATATACATATTGATGGAAAATATTTTAACCACAATAATAAATTAAAACAAAATTTAGTGATTTAAGATATTAAGATGATTTATGCTAGCAGAAAATGTAATGCTGGCTTTGACAACACACCACTGCCTACACACTTGTACCTACTTCTGATTTACAAACATGCTGATATTCAGTAGAACAGCACTCCTGCTTGTGTGATATTGTTTAATTAATTCTTGATCCATAATTTGAAGAAATACATGTCATTGCTTGATAGTATGGCTTGTGATTAAAGTCTACTAAAGGGTATGGAGAGTGTTATTGGGGTTAATGGGGTTAATGCCTTGGAGTGTATCCATGAGTTTGGAAATAATTTTTGCTATAATTTGTCTTATGCTCTTTGAAATAAAGTGGTGTGCTGATGCTCCAGATTTGTGTGCCTAGACAGAGGTACGCATTTTTCAGTGTCTATTTTCACCCCTAAGAAGAAATGTCCTGACAGGTACACTTTTCTGTCCAGAAGACATTACTGAGTAGGCAATTTCTGGGTCACCTGCGCAGTTGAACAGTGCAGTCTTTAAATAGGCCTGTTCTCACAGAGCTCTGTGAAACATGCCATTCAGTCCCAGCTGCCAATGAGCACCATGTCATCTTGGCCACCGGCTTTGTGGTAAATAGTTCAAACATGGTTTTCATGGAAAAGAGAGCCCTGTGAGACAGTACATACAGTATTGTGAGACAGTCTTACTGTAGATTCTACTGGAACAAAACATGCTAGGACTGTGCATGAACACAGAAGTTGGTACACTTTCTTTTCTCTTAGAATATGATCTTATAGACATTCAAGTATTTTATCACAATAAATCAGAAGAATATAGATCAAAACAGTATAAGTCAGTCCTTAAGATCCGAGTTTAACTCAACAGCTCTAGCTGGACCCATGAGGAGTTAACCGCTAAAGAAGTAATTGTTAATTTTTAGAACATACAAATGTTTATGTGCACTGAAAGCACTGACAGGCTTGTCCCCTTTATCACCATAGCTTTTGTTGAAAACATTTATAGCCAAGTTATGGAAGGGGGGTAGATTGGCTACAGTTTCACATAGCGGGCACGTTCACACTACAGATAAAATATTATGAATTCTTAAGCAAGGGGCTGGGCATGGGTGGTGCATATATTACACAAGGTATGATGCAAAATGTATACTTTGGAAGTAGGAATATTTGCTTACTATGAGGATGGGGACCTCAGTCATAATAATGACCATTTTTGTGTCCGCATTAATATTACATGTACTTGCACGTGCCTGCAATATCAACAAAAGAGATTATAGGAATATTCATTATTTTCTCAGACATGACTCGTCCATTCACATTATTATTATTAATCATATACACCTGTTATTTCAAACCATGTGACCGTGCACACCAAGTCATGTTTCTACATGCAAACCATGTCATGTTCCTACATGCAAACCAAGTCATGTTCGTATTCCCTTTGCGACATATCTCTTGTGAACCGACAATATTTCCTATAAATTTTACAGGTAATATTATTCCAGAAGATATTATTGAGAGGAAATTATAATTACATTTTAAAACTTATTTTACATTTGGGGTTTATGAAAAAACAATGGTGTAATCCCATTGTACTGCTTATCTATATGTCTGGCTTCTCATATGGTTAAAAAGTGATAGAAACTTACCTAAACATTATGACTATTTCCTGTAAAAATTTCTGTAAAGCTGATTTGCAAAAGTGTTCTATAAATAAGGTGCTATATAAATAAACTTGAATGGAATTAAAATATATACATTAACACAATGTGCTAGGAGTATAAGAACCCTGACGTGGTGGTTTCGGGTGGTTGCGTTCACACATGCAGCTCCTCCGTGTAAATTCAGGAACATTTCAGGATTCAGGTGCTTGTGAACGTAAGTGTTAGTAAAAATTGATGATTATGTTATGGATTGATGGTTGTGTGTCAAAAACCAGCAGTTTCTGAATTAATCCAACCAGCCCATCTAGGAACAAACAATGCCACATTCAAAGTCACTCAAATCACCTATCAAGTTAACAAGTAATTGAACAGGTGTACCTAATAAAGTGGACAGTGAGTGTGTAATGTAAACCTTTTGTTTGTAAAAAGATTAATTTATTGGCATGCAAAAATTTGGATGCTATTATCATTCCTAATGTAAAAGAAAGCAAAAATATAATACTTTTGACTCTGGAATAAATGTGGCACCAGTTTTGCAATGTTATACTGTATATACTGTATAATTCCTGCACTGTCTCTCAATCTTATCCAGGACCAACAACTATCCTATCCAATCAAATTTAGGGTCTCTATAACTGTAACCATGTAAAAACCTGTTCACACTTGCATTGTAATAATATAAGAAATAAAATAATGTCAAAATAAAGAACTCCCACAAACTGCCTGTGGTGATCTTATTCACAATCAATCATATTAGATTGTTTTTGTGCTTACACAGATAAACAAAGTTCAATATAAAATTAAATAAATGTAAATGTAATAGAGAAGCAGTGGATTAGCAAGGACGGGCTTATTCCTGTTAGCTGTCAGAATAATAAAAAAATGCACTATACAAATAGTTATGTATTTGTGAGGTGAGATCAGTGGTCAAAAGACTAATGGCAAAGTGACTGCTCAGTCAGTGTCTATTTTTTTGTTCAATTAATATCTCAGATTGTGACTTCAGCTATGACACTGATCTAAAATGCAAGACGAATGGACAGCACAGGATTATGTGACAGCAAATAATGACAGTATTACAATAAGCAAAGCCTGTGAGATTTAAAATAAGTGCAGTGTGTTGAATTATAGCAACAGAGAAAATGGCTACCGCATTGCTAATGGACAGAAAAAAAATCCTTATTACCTCCCACTCACTTTGAGTAATTTGAGTTCCAGATTGTCCTCTTTCAGAGATAAATGCATCATTTTGTTTTTTTGTATATTTAAGCATTATATTCCCACTATTATACAGATGGCTTGATTCTGCTTGTACATGCCTGATTTCTGCCAGAGTCTGTTGTGGGTCTATCACTAAACAATATCCATTATATAATCTGATATGGAATTTGAATCTCGATCATCTCTACACCCTAATAAAATAAAATGGTTATTAATGGGTATCTTACAACAAAGATGGTACATAACTATTTTTTCTAACCCATCTTGCTTCCAAATATAATTATATTCTTAGAATACATTGTCTAAACGGTGTTTAAGATATCAAAGAAGTTCCTGATTGATACTTTATTATTCTAGTCAGCCACATCTCCAGGATAAGGATAAGCTGACTGTGGTTGCCCTGCCTGTACATAGAGCTCTGCTAGTAACTTTAATGAAACACTGACACCACACCTCCATACTACAACTATCTGCCCTCAGTCACTCCTGCTGCTTGGATTACCTATAGCTGGCAAATGTTGCCCTTTGCTGTGCTGTGGACAGATCACTCGTACATGAGAACTGATTGTGGCAAAGTCAAATTTGGAAAATTTTCAGTGATGATATTCCACCTGTCAGGAGTTATTGTGATCATTCATTGTACAGTAGCCCTGTAATAATCACTTACTCCTATTATCACAATTTGTACACTCCCTTTACTATATAATTAGTGAGGTTTCATTTAAACCAGCCATTAATAAGAACAAGCCATTGTATTTCTAGTGCCGGTCCCAAGCCCGGGTAAATGGTGAGGGTTGTGTCAGAAAGGGCATCCACCATAAAACAATTGCTAAATCTAACACGGAACATTGGGTGCTAGGAATATTTCGGGTGGTTGCGTTCACACATGCAGCTCCTCAGTGTAAATTCAGGAACATTTCAGGATTAAGGTGCTTGTGAATGTAAGCGTTAGTAAAAATTGCAGTACATTCATTCAAATGGTAAGGGTTGTGTCAGAAGGGGCATCCACCATAAAACAATTGCTAAAACTAAAATGCGAGTTATTGAATGTTCCTTTATACCGGATCGGTCGCAGCCCGGGTTAAGAAAGACCACCACCAGTACTGGTGGCAAGCAGGGTATTGGCGGAAATTGGGCTACTGTTTGTCGAAGACGACAGAGAGACAGAGAGAGAATAGGAGAGACAAAGAGTGTAGGACTGAAGGTTGCATCCCTGAATGTAGGGATGATGACAAGGAAAGGTAGAGAACTGGCTGACATGATGGAGAGAAGAAAGGTGGATATATTGTGTGTGCAGGAGACAAAGGTGAAGGGTAGCAAGGCTCGAAGCATTGGTGCAGGTTTTAAACTGTTCTATCATGGTGTGGATAGGAAGAGAAATGGAGTTGGGGTGGCCCTGAAAAAGGACTATGCAAAGAGAGTTGTTTAGGTGAAAAGGGTGTCAGATAGGGTGATGAGTTTAAACTTAGAAATCGAAGGTTTAATAGTGAATGTTGTCAGTGACTATGCACCACAAGTTGGCTGTGAGTTGGAGGACAAACAAAGATTCTGTAAAGGAAACAAAGGAGAGAAAGTTATGGGCAAGATTGCTATTAAGGATAGGTATCTAGAAGGACAGATGCTGGTAGATTTTGCAAAGAGGATGGTAATAGCTGTGGTAAACACAAGTTTCCAAAAGAAGGAGGAGCACAGGGTGACTTACAAGAGTGGAGGCAGGAGCACACAGGAGCACACTACATCCTGTGTAGACGATGTCATTTGAAAGAGATTGGAGACTGTAAGGTAGTGGCAGGGGATAGTATAGCTAGACAACATCGGATGGTGGTTTGCAGGAAAATTCTGGTGGTTAGGAAGAGAAGGGGAGAAAATTTAGACAAGAGGAAAAAATTTTGAAAGTTAAGAAAGGAGTACTGCTGTGAGGAGTTCAGAAAGAAGTTAATAATGGCTTTGGGTGGTAGCAGCAGCAACAGTAATTAGACAGACAGACAGGAAGGTACTTGGTGTGTCATCTGGACAGGTGAAAGACAGAAGGAAACCTGATGGTGGAACAAGTGAGGGCAGGAGATTATTCATAGGAAGAGGTTAGCAATGAAGAAATGGTACAGAAAGAGGACTGAAGAGAGTAAGCAGGAGTATAAAGGGAGGTAGCAAAGGCCAAGCAGAAGGCCTATGATTAGTTGTACGAGATGTTAGACAGTAAGTAAGGAGAGACGGAGTTGTATCGCCTTGCGAGGTAGAGAGATAGAGCAGAAAATGATGTGCAACATGTCAGGGTGATCAAGGATAGAAATGAAAATGTACTGACAGTTAAGGTAAGGGAAAGATTATTTTGAGGAGCTGGTGAATGAAGAGAATGACAGGGAAAGAAGAGTGGAGGGCATAGAAATAGTGGAACAGGATATAGTAAAGATTAGCAAGGATGAAGTAAAGAACGTTTGGAAAAGGATTAAGAAGGTAAAAGCAGTCGGACCTGATGGCATACCGGTGGAGGTATGGAAATGTATAGGAGAGATGGGAGTGTTGTTTTTGAGAGTGAATTGACACCTGAGGAATAGAGGAAAAGTGTACCTGTTCCGATTTATCAGATCAAGAATGATGTGCAGATTTGTAGCAATTACAAGGGCATAAAATTCACACAATTGTTGTTTTGTTTGGAGACAGTGGCACTAACTAAGAGACAGGAAGCAGGTGGCAGAGCCTAAGATGTTAAGGTTCTCATTAGGAGTGACCAGGACGGACATGATTAGGAATAAGAACATCAGAAGGACAGCACAGGTTGGAAAATTGGGAGACAAAGTTAAAAAGAGCCATTTGAAATGGTTTGGACATGTACGAAGAAGGGACGTTGTTAGAAATGGAGCTGCTAGGCAGGAGGCAGAGAGAAGAACCAAAGAGGAGATATATAGATGTGATTAATGTAGACAAGCAGGTAGTTGGTGTGAAAGCAGAAGATGCAAAGGACTGAGTGAGGTGGAAAAAATTGACTCGCTGTGGCCCCCGATAAACCGCCGATAAAAAGAAGAGGTTTAATTAAAAGTCTTACAGATACTCATAATAACCTTCAAAGATTAGAAAGTCTAAATCTAAGTCTAAATATGCATTTGTAAAGAGAGCAATAAACAGATTTTTGTTTAATACCAGGGTTAAAATACTCTGAAATAGTACACTAGGCAGGCACATCCTGCTCACCCTCAAACGAGTTTCTCACACACACCTTACACAAACACACACACACACAAATGTTCAGGATGAGCTAGTTAGGTAGGCTGCATTCTCTGTCTCTTAATCTCTGGCTCTCCCTGCCAGTCTTATGGCCTAGCCTCAGGCACACATAGTTGTTAGTGTCTAACAGCAGAGATGGTGGTGTGAGAGCAAGGCAGGGTCTCATTACCTCCACCATACACACACAAACACACACATACACACACTCTTTTTTGCCTGTAGTACAGGGCATGTGTATGTGTGTGGTAGCTGGATCCTGATGTGTTGTGATGTTAGGAGAATAATGAGGCTCCATGGTGTGAGACTCAACATGTTCGTAGGAGTGATGGTTTGCGAGGAGAACAGCATCCAGTTGAAGCATCCAGCTAGCGAGAAAGAAGGTCAGAGAGTAAAACCGACTGTGCCCCTACTATTCTTCATTTCCATTACACTATTTTTAGCAGTGTGTCTTTCAGTGTTTCGGGATCTTCTCAATGACCACATTAACTTCTTATTTCAGTCTCTCCCTTCATCAGAGATTGCCATAGCAAGTCAATATTTTCCACCTTACTGATACAGTAGGATCACACTATAATATTTCATATTAATGTGGTCAAAATGTTTACATGTAGTTTTGTCTACTCTGTCTTTTATGAAGCATTTGGTTTAATGGAATTCTCTTATATGGTAGTTTGGCAGCAAATATTTTAGGCTATAGCTACTTTTTTGAGCATGGCAGAATGAATAATATACACAGTGGCCCTGATGCGCATCTAAAACTCAAGGTAAATGCAACGGTCTACAGTGAGAGCAGCCACTGTTGAGTAGCTTAATATTATTGACTAGTCAATGCACTGAAGCTGTAAAGAGCAGATGAATGCATGCGCACACACACACACACACATCCTTCTCCACAACTCCACGCCAATGCCTCGCTGACTGACAGGTGCATTTGATAAGACATGAGTTTTCCATTACTGTGTCTGGGCTGATGGCTATGAGTGCATACACGTGTCGAGCTAATACAGAGCAATGTCTGCATCGCTCATGCCTCGCACTGCTGCACCGCAATACCCGCTGATTGCAGAGGCGCATAGAATTTCCCACCTCGTCCCGACTCGTGACCTGTGTCACACACAGATGCACACATAGCACAAGGCAGTGGGCATCCAGAAATCAGTGTCTTTGTGTGTGTGGAATTCTGATATATTCAGGGGTTAGGGAATGGGTTAGTGGTGACTAGATTTGGACTTATTTCTGTATGTTGAATAATTCAGACATGACAGGCCACATCTGATGTCAGATTAAACTAGTTCTGTGAGGACTTTGCCTGTACAGTAAATACAATCTGGAGAAGGTGACAGCATTATTTAAGATCAGCAGGAGCATTATATTACCTCCTAGCTTGTGTAAAAATAAACAATGGGAATGCACAGGTTTTGCTGATAGAGATGATTTTGAAAAACGAATGCAAAGATGATCATCTCATCCTGATAAATATATTGCAATAATATATACAGGAGTGTAAAATCAAGAAACACCTGATTGTGATTGTGGACTCTGCTTACAATGCCAAACACACTGGCTTATGTTTCTTCTGGATCTCACTTTTAGTTATGCTGCTAGTCTTAGTGGAATCTTACTTCTTTTGGCCTCTCCCTTATTCAGGGGTCGCCACAGCGAACATCATCTCCAACTCACTCTGTCCTCTGCATCTTCTAATTTCATGCCAACTACCTGCATATCTACATTATGCAGGTAGTTGGCCACTCCTGGTCACTTCCAACGAGAATCACAACATCTTAAGCTCTGCAACCCTTAGCTCTGCTTCCTGTCTCTTAGTCAGTGCCACTATCTCTGAACCATACAACAAGGCTGGTCTCACTACTCTCTTATATACGTTTCCTTTCACTTTTGCTGCAACCTCTTCTTCACCTCTTTTCCACACTCCCCTGGACAGTTGATCCCAAGTACCTAAACCCCTGCACCTTTGTGACCACTTTTCCCTGTAGCCTGACAGTTCTACCTTTCTCCTTCTTATTCACACACATGTATTCTGTCTTACAAGTGCTGATTTTCATTCCGCTCCTTTTCAGATCATACCTCCACCTCTCCAAGTTTTCTTCTATATGTTCCCTGCTCTCACTACACATCACAATGTCATCTGCAAACATAATAGTCCACAGTGATTCCTGTCTGACCTCATCTGTTAGTCTGTCCATCACCAAAGCAAACAAGAAGGGGTTCAGAGCCGATCCTTGGTTCAGGCCCACCTTTACTTTGTAGCTATCTGTCACTCCTACTGCACATCACACTATTGTCATGCTATTCTCATACATGTCCTGCACCAATCTTACATACTTTACTCCAGACTTCCTTATACACCACCACAGTTCCTCCTTTGGCACCCTATCATAAGCTAAATCCATAAAGACACAGTGTAGCTTTTTCTGACCTTCTCTATACTTTTCCATCAGAATTCGCAAAGCAAAAATCGCATCTATGGTGCTCTTTCTTGGCATAAAACCATACTGATGCTCACAAATAGTCACTTCTTGTCTAAGCCTAGCTTCAACAACTCTCTTTTACATCTTTATTGTGTGGCTCATTAACCGTATATGCCCTTGTAATTGCTACAACTCTGCACATCACTCCTGTTATTATAAATTGGTACAAGTGCACTTTCCCTCCATTCCTCAGGCATAATTTCCCTTTCAAATATCTCATTGAATAATCTATTCAAAAACACCCACCATCTTTCCTTTACATTTCCATACCTCTACTTGTATGTCATCATGTCCGTCTGCTTTTCCTACATTATCCTGTTCTTTCATCCCTGCCAATCTTCGCTATGTCTTGTTCCACATTTTATATGCTTATCACCCTTCTTTCCCTGTGATTCTCTTCACTGATCAGATCCTCAAAATACTCCTTCCATCTTTCTCTCACTCTCTCCACACCTGTCAGTACATTTTCATTTCTATCCTTGATCACCCTTACATGTTGCACAACCTTTGCCAATTTATCTCTCTGCCTCGCAAGCCGACATCCTTTGCCACTCTATTTATCTGCCTCGCAAGCTGATATCTCTCTGTTTTCTCCGTCTGGCAGTCGTAGGCTTGTGGTTAAGGAACCAGCCTTGCGACCGGAAGGTCCCAGGTTCAATTCCAAGTACCGACAAGTCATGGCTGAGGTGCCCTTGGGCAAGGCACCTAACCCCCAGTTGCTCCCCGGGCACTGTGATGGCTGCTCACTGCTCCGGGCACGTGTGCTCACTTCACCAGTGTGTGTGTATTTGTGTGTTTCACTGCATGGATGGGTTAAATGCAGAGGACCAATTCTGCGAACACAGTGGCAAAAATGTATCACTTCAAAAAAAATGTATCACTTCCTTTCTTACCCTCTCGTACAACTCATCATAGATCTTCTGCTTGGGCTTTGATACCTTCCTCTTTGTCCTACGTTGCATCTCTTTATACTCCTGCTTACTCTCTTCAGTCCTCTCCCTGTCCCATTACTTCTTTGCCAATCTCTTCCTCTGAATAACCTCCTGCACTTCCTCGTCCCACCACCTAGTTTCCTTGCTGTCTTTTACCTGTCCAGACGACACACCAAGTACCTTTCTGCCTGTCACTGTTGCTGTTGCTACCCAGTCATCTGGAAGCTCTTTACTACCACCCAAAGCCTTTTCCACTCTTTTCTGAACTCTTCACAGCATTCCTCCTTTCTCAACTTCCACTATTTGGTCCTATTCTCTATATTTGCCCTCTTCCTATTCCTAACCAACAGAGTCATCCTACAAACTACAATCCAATGATGTCTAGCTTCTCTCTCCCCTGCCACTATCTTACAGTCTCTAATCTCTTTTAGGCAACCTTGTCTACACAAACTGTAGTCTACCTGTGTGCTTCCGCCTCCACTCTTGTAGGTCATGCTGTGCTCCTCCTTCTTTTGTGTAATGGTTCAATTAGCAGGGTAAGAGCACAGTATTGCTCAAAATATTGCAATGCACACAACATTATGGGTGACATACCAGAGTTTAAAAGAGGACAAATTGTTGGTGCAC
>JAOUQV010000014.1:11284041-11297746 GCA_028565295.1 Aspidoras spilotus | reverse complement strand
CGTCAGGAAGGGCATCCGGCATAAAACATGTGCCAGATCCAAATGCGAGGAACTCGCTGTGGCGACCCCTGGTGACAAGGTAAAAAACCAAAAGATGAAAAAAAAATATAGAGGTTAAACCAAGTTAAATGATTTTTTTTTATATTTTACTGTTTTGATATCAGTAATAACAGAAGGAAAAGGAACCTGAGCTGAATCATATAATTGTTATTCATTTTAATGTCATTTCATTACCCATGGTTATTCAGGACAAGTGCAAATTTATTGATCACAAGGTTACATATTATACAGTGGTATGGGGAATGTTGTGTCTCCAGTTCAGCTAGGATACAGTATATTGTACTCTGGGAGGAATCTGGAGCACCCAGAGAAAACTCACACACAGAAACATGCATACTGTCTGACTATGTCTGACCATCTGAGGATCGAATCCAGGATCTTCTTGCTGTCAGAAGACAGTGATACCTGCTTCATTACTGTGCTGTTCAAATATATTTATTACCTATGGAGTTTTGGAGATTTTTAAAAAGTAATTAAGAGGTTGTGCTGTCGTACAACACTGACAGGTTAAATCACACATTATGCTAAATGATGGTTAAAAAATTAGCAGACCGTCACCTTGCTAATTAGCAAACAAGGTCACTGCAACATCAGTCACGTTAATTACATACATACCATGCTACTTTATTAACAAACGGTGAAGGAAAAGCATACACACACAGAGAAATACACACAACTGCATCCCAACTCTTACCTTATTTTGTTGCTGTCATTAGCAATGTAGATTTAACAGTTTAGGTTCAATGTGGCTAACCAACTAATATAAACATAGATAAACTGTAATAATTGTAATAATTCTCCAGAACTAACAATATTAAAATATTAACAATATGAGTGTGAACAATCTTCATCTACTTGGAAAGCAAATCCTCACTTGTATAATAATCATCTGCCTTCTTTCAAAACATTATTTCAAAACCATCTGAGCAATTAGTGAAGATAATATTTGCATCACCTGTGTGTGTGTGTGTGTGTGTGTGTGTGTGTGTGTGTGTGTGTGCTTGCGTTGTGGTGAAATTTCAGGCTTGAACTACAATACTAGCCTAAATACAGAGCACAATGCAACTAGTAACTGTTCAATCTAGATGTTTTTAAACATGTCTGAACATGTTTATGGGGCGAGAGAGTTAGTTTTACTGACCTCCATAGTATTACCCAAACATTAGGTCTGCCCATGCAGTTAATGAAGAAAAAAGAGCTACATGTTGCCTGGATTTATTCCTTGACATTCACATTGTTACAAAGAATTTAAACATAAGCAAAATAAGATGGAACTGACTGTACTGGTTCCACACTTATCAGTTTAACAGGTAGCAGGTGAGGTCAAAAACTTAAGATAAAAAGACATTCAGTAAGGCTAAGTCTTTGTAAGCATGAATGTGTCACCACTTTGTGGCAAAATTCTATAGAGAATTTCCAGTCACATAAGGTATTTCACCATATGTCATGATTGGCTGCATGGATGATTCAGGTTTCTCCATTACCCTATGTGTTGCTTATAGCAGTCTTTTCCTCTAATAATCTATTCCAAATTGTGATATTGTCCATTCAGGTCATTCTCAGTCATCCATGTCTTCTGACTCCCTCCACAAGTCCTGTCATTACACTTCCTTCAGTGTTGTCATGTGGGTGTATGGCATGGCTGTTGTAAAGTAGCAAGTGAATTTGATGCGGTTCAGTAAATCCTTTTTGTACTGGCTATCTTGTAGACTTGCTCAGTGGTCATTATATTCATCCATGAGATCTTTAACAATTTCCGGAGGCATTCTCATACGACTTTCTTCTTTCGTCAGAGTCCAGGCTTCAAATCTATATGTGGCTACTGGACAGACCAAGGCTTTACTAAGTTGTAGCATTGTGTTGATTCTAACTGATTTTTTTCCATATCTCCACCATAAAATCATGTAAAGATTAAGTGAGTCAAGCGAAATATTGAGGTGTAATAGCATTACAGTCACACAGACATTCACTTTACAAACACCAATTAACCAAACATGCATATCTTTGGAATGCGGAAGGAAACCAGAGTACCCGGAGAAAACCTGTGCAAACACAGGAAAAACTCCACACAAAAATGTGTCAAACCTGGGTCCTCCTTGCTGTGAGTTGACTGTACTAACCACCGCGCATTATCCGAGTGGAGAAAAATCATTACAGTATATTGTGTATTGTGTACTCTTTACAATTCTTTTGATTTCTCTTAGGCATGCATAGTACTTTTAAGAAAATACCTGAAATTAATTATACGGTATATCACTTTCTTTTTTCATGGCATGCATACTACAGACAAAGAGGGAGTGCTCATCTCATAGTTATGTAAATGGATATGCATAAAATTATGATTTCATTATATGTACATGTTCCTTGTAATAGAAAATGAATCATTTAATGATCTTCCTCTTTCACTCCCCATGTCTTTCTCCCTGTCCTCCCTCTCCCCTGGCGCAGTGGTGCATGCAGACTCCTTGGAGTGCCGTCATACCTGCCTCTCCCACCGAGGCCCATACGGAGTGAGAGAATGAGGGAATGAATGGAGGGAGGGGGTGAGAGAGGAATCCGTGATCTGCTATCAAGCGTTCACGAGAGCGGAGCTGGCGGTAAGATTGATGACACCCTCCGGAAGAAACAAAAGATGGGCGCGCGGTGAGCAGCCGCTCATGAGCCCTGATAGACTCGTCTCTTAATAAACATCACTGATATGTCAGCCACGCCGTGTTTCACCCAAAACAGCTCTCAGCGCTGGTGAGAGGTAGTCAGGAACAGCTCACACACACACACTCATACATATTCTCACTGAAAATAGCAACACCCTGCTGCTCATTGCTGCTTACTTGGTCAGGATGCAGCATTGTGTGCAGAGTCACTGGAATAGAACGGCAAGTGCCACATTATGGGGATTAATTTGAGATCATTTGCACCCCATGCCACGAAGCACTTCAGTGTTAGTGTGTCAGAAGTGAGACTTCCAAAACACTGAGGTGCTGCAGCCTTAAATGAAGACAGATGATCTTGAAAAGCCATGGGATTTCTAAATTAAATCAGCCTTTTTCAATAGCCCGGTAATCTTTACCTTGTTCGGGGGAAATCCCAGTGAATACTGACTTCGGTATTGAGGAGTCTTTATAGCTGCTGTATTTTATGGAGTGATTATTGCCAGGCCTACTCAATGTGAAGTTTATATTCTCCAAAATGTGAAATTTCAAGGGTCCCCAGAGAGGGGTCGAAAGTAATGGCCATTTGGAGTTCACGTGAAATAGCTAGGGTTAGCTCTCTAACATCTAAATAATTGGCTAAGTGGGTCTATTACATTTTATTTTTAAAAAATGTCAAGCTAATGTCCACTTGCCAGATGTCACTATTTTTTCATAATAATAACAGAAAATTATCTTAAATGTGTCAATTATTGGTCTATTTAATGTTTCATTATCCTGAAATGATATATTTAATGTTAAAGCTATAGAAATAATTGTTTTCATACACTTCAGTTTGGAATGACCACATAAAAGCATGTCATATATAAGTGTGTATTCTCCCTTGGGGGACCATGTGTTGGCCATATCACTACAGAATGCACTGCATATCATAATCTGCAGGCGAGAGGGCCCCGTTAAGCTGTATACAATAAAATGATTATATGAGGATTCACACTAACAGGCTGGGCCTCGTCAATTTTCATGATTAAAATAAAGTTTAACGATAGAAACAGAATTTCTTCCTGGTTCACAAACACTTATAACTACAGTAACATTTGTTCTTTAAATAAAATAGAACATTCTGATATATTAAATATTTTGAGAGAAATAGCTGCAGGCAGCAATTGAAGATAGGTGTAATTATATCTTACATCTGCACAAGGCCACAACCAGCACATGGAGCATGCTTTGGGAAGGTGAAGCATTTTCTCTGCTCATTCTGAAGAAATAAAAGTGAAGAATCCATCAGATGCTGGTCGATATCTGACATTATCTTGCAGAAGAGAGAAAGAGAGGGAGGCTCAAATTCACCAAGCAACCAGAGCTCAAAAAGACGAAAACATTTCACTGCAAAGCCCTGCCAGCTTTATGGAGTCTACTATTTACAATATTCTGTATTTTCACGATAAAAAATGTTGTATCTGTCACGATTCTATCTCTCAGCCTCTCCCTCTACACTGTATAATGCCTTGTTAAAGCTAGCCGTGTGTGAAATGGTGTTTTGAAATAAATGAAACCGACCAGGAAGGCCGTGGAGTGGAGGGGGTGGATATTGCTGTGTCAAGCTGACAGGCAGGCACCGAAAATGTAACAAGTGCCATCATCTTAAGGAAAAACTGGATTAAATAAAAAAGAGAAAAAACACCCTGCACATATGTGCGTCTCCTGAGCTCATATTGACATGTTGGCGGCAGGCCATTTCTCACTGTCTCATCAAGACAAAGCATTATAGGAGATCAGGCTGGCTGTGCATCACACATAGGCCTCCATTCCCCTTTGTGTGTATCTCCCAACATTCTTCGAACCGAGGCAAAGTCATTGACGGGGAGCAAGCTGTCGGCTAGAGTAGGGAAATGGAAATTTGGAAAATGTTTGCAGAGTGTGAGGTATGAGATGGTATCATACATTCACTGGGAATATGTAGAAAATGTCACCCATTTTCTGTCACCCACTGACTTTGATGTCAGTTTATGAGCTATTTTGTTCTAATCAGTAAAATAAGTCTTTCAGATTATATTCTTATTTAAAAAGGTCCAAACAACAAAAGTAAAAACAAGAGATGTTAGTTTTTAAATATCACACTTCTCTGAAATATAACTATACCATGAATCTATTAACAAGCTTTTAAACACAGTAGTACAGTAGTACAGTAGTGTTTACATTCATAATGCCTTTATGTTTTTCAGTCATGAAATAAAATACAGCATTAACATAATAACAATAAAAACAACAGAGAAGAAAATTCTGAAAGAAAAACAAGTGAAACAAGGAAAGATTTAAAGTTTAAGAGTATTGGATATTTTTATGCCATGTACAGTCATGTCATTTCATACAGTATACCGTCATTGCTTTGCAATGGTTGGCTGCACAGATGTGCTCGGTCAGTTGTTAAAGACCAGGGAACACAAGCCCTAACACTCCTGGCTTTTTCCATCATCGTTCGCTCAACCAACTTAGCGATTCATGTAGCAATTCATATTTACGTAAAATGAGTTGAGAGGACTTGTAGAGGGAATCAGAAAATGTGGAAGACCAAGAATATCATGGATGGACAACATTACAACGTGGACTACATTAGCAGGGTTCAAGACTGCTACAGAGGGCACTGGAGAAAGCTGACTCATCTGTGTAGCCAACCATCACAAGGCGTTGACGACGTATGACATAAGAGTTAGATGTTATATTGTGTAGATGCATATAGTCTATGCACTGTGTTTTTGCCAGCATAAATTATACAGGGGTGTATATTATTAGTCAACCTTGGCTGGAGCTATTTAGGTGTCACTTTGGTGGGTCATGACCCTTAGAGCTGCAAGCACACACGGACACCCTACTCAAACCTAGACAAACAAAACCCGACATTATTCGTTTCATATATATGGGAACGGTGGCCGTGCAGTAATTAGGGAGAGAACATCATATATCATGTGTATAACACAGTGAGCTTGTATATCTTTGGAGTCGTTAATTTTAAAAGAGCACCATTAACCTGGTGAGGTGGAACGGGCATGTGAGAGAGGGCAGTTTTTATAAAACAAATGCATGCAGATGTGAAGGGGAATGAATAAAGGAGGAAGACAGATGTATGCTTCTCCTGCACCACTCTCTGCATTGATCCCTCTTTAGGAAGGAGAGTAAATCATTTAAAAAATCTCTCAGCTGTGGGAATCATGAAATGATGTAAACCAGTTTTTGTGACTTGAAATGAAAAGAGTACGAGCTCAAATCATGTCACATGTGTGTTCCTTGAGATTAATCAAAGTTTAACATCATTCATAAACCAGGCGCATTTTGTAGCATTAGGTGCTGTTTTAAATGTGACTGTGAACAGATTTGGGGAAAGAATTTTATTTAATGTGCATTTTGGACATACATTTGATCACAAAATCCTGTGCAACAAATCTGTTTAGCTAAAGATTCTCCAGTAGAAAAAAAAAAGTTCCAGAAGTGAATTTCTGGTAGTCTTGATATTTGAACTTATGACCTGCCTGTCAGTATTGCAGAAGCTTAACTGTTGAGCTATCACCATTAGAGTTACATGGTTTACTTCTTTAGCTCTTTAGGAGACTACAAGGCAAATGTAGCTAAAGAGAAACAGATGTTTATAACTTTTATAGAGTGTGTTATCGTTTACTATAAACCAATGGTTATAAGATTTTTTCTTGGTAGATACTGTAGTCTAAATGCAAAACTAAACAAGCCAACTAATCAAGCACCAAGCATATGTTAACTGATCATTTAGAGCAGCGGAAAATTGTGTAAAATCATTGGATGAACTTTTTTTTATAATGTCTATTTCTATAGAAAATGACTCTGGACAGGAGCACTGCTCAGTGCTGTTTCTCTGGGAATATAAATATTTTTCTCTGATTTCCCGCTTGGCAAGGGCATGGTTTGAGTCTTCCCCAGAGTTGGAACCCTATAGCCCCAGAGGGAGAAGGCTGATTGCTGTTTGGCCTTTGCCGTCCTCAACCAGAGCCAGTGTGTCACATCTGAGAGGTTTATTTTCCTACATCAGAGAGTAGCTTAGTCATTCCTCACCCGACAAGCCCACTCAGAGAGACTGCACTGACCCGACAACTCTGAGCGCCACACAGTCGGACGATTATTTAGGCTCCCTCGTACATAAGCGCACACATCAATCTCGTTCCTGCCTGAAAATGTTCCTGAGATTCTGGACGATGCTAATCGAATTTAGCAACTGAAGTAATCTTGGCTTTTCAAGGAAACATTGTTTTTGTTCTGCTTCCTCTATTTCTATAAATCTCAAAGGGCTTCCCATTACACAAATAGTCCACTGCCTTGATTGTAGAAGCCATTATTTCATAACCTTGTGATGCATAATATGTCCAATTGGGATTCATGCAAGAGTCATGCTTAATAAGAATACAATACCTGGGTAGAGAAAAGAGAACAAAATCCCAGAAGGCTCTCTATTATACCAACGTTATAAGAGACCACATTCAGTGTAGAGTCATTATTTCATATCCTTTTTAGTGTTCTTAGATAAGGAGTAGAAAACTAAATCTCAAGTGGCTCCTTATAGAAGAGTTCTCTACCAACTGTGTAGGCATTATTTCAAACCCTCTGTAGTGCCCTTAGACAGGGATTAGAGAACAGAATGCAAACATGGTCCATATGGTGCCCTACTTTGTGCCAGGCTGAAAATAGCTGAGAAAAAATGTTATTCATACATACTGTAAATATTTCACTATATCTAGCTAATCTATAGCTAAGCTATATCTGTGGCTAACCTGTAGTTAGTGCTGGTCAGTAAACAAGATAATGTTGAGGTAAACCATATAATAGGTTTATCAAATTAAACCTCCACTGCATGAATTGTTACTTAACCATGATTTTGCAATTTGTATGTATTATGTAAAATACTAATATAATGAATATAGTTGTGCATTAAAAAGATTAATGGGATAGTTATTAAACTGTTGTTATAAAACGGCATAATATGGCAATGATAAAGTACATACAGTAACAAAGGACTACCTTTTATTGGAAACCTCAGTAAAAAATGATAAAAAATAAACGTATACCTTATGATGTATAACCCAATATTGAACCATTTTTATTAGATTTTTATTATTGCATGTTAATAATAAGAAAACATGACATAAGAAATAAGAAGTCACTCACATTGCCGATCTGGCACAGGATTTATTTATTTAGTTTCTCTAATTGACCTAGCATGCAAGTCTTTGGACTGTGGATGGTAACCAGTTTACCCAGAGGAAACTCATGTAAAGAACAACAGAAATGTATTGATAAATTGTCCTTCGCTTATAATTCATTTAGTTAAGTCATCAATAAGATATTTTCAAATATGTTCACAAATTCACATTATATTTCTATTTATATTTTTTAAGTTAAAAAAATATTTTTGTTGCCAATCAGTGAAAAGGTTAATGGTACAAACAGCTAGCTAAAACAGCAAACTGCTAACCATTATGACCAGCGCGATGGACACTTTTAACCTGATACATATGCACATGCACACTGACACACACAGACATGCACACACAAACTTAAAAAGCCATCATTTTCACTCACCAAATCTAAATATATGCATATACAATATATGTACATACTGGCAAATGCATAATGCATGTGCAAACACAGTCAGCATAATCCAAGCATTTGTCCTCAGAAACAATTAGAAAACCAATATATAAACTCATAAAACTATAATACATACACTCAGAAAATTGTAATGTATGCACATATAGGTATAAAATGACACAAACCGCAAATATCTATTTTCAGCCAACAACCATTGAAAGGTATGAAATAGCATCAATTTACACCACAGCCAACAGCTCCCCATATACACACACTGACAGAGAGAGAGAGAGAAAGAGAGAGAGAAAGTCAATAGCAAGAAACGACTATCGATTGTGGCATGTCTGCATACATATCAGTTGTTTTCTTTTTTAACGTCAAAACAGCAATGGTACATTTGATTACTTTATGTTGCTTTATATACAGTGTATATACCAATTATATTAAGAAATTGCATATATTATTAAGTCATTTTTTTGTTCGGAATATACTACTGAAATGGAATGTGTGTGAGAGGCAGTGGCAGTTATTAGGTTGTCATGACATAGTTCATATTGCATCTCAAACACATCTAAACCTCTAGCTGTATGTTATAGATGATGTAGTTTACGCTTCTCTTATTAAGTAGACAATTTTTGATTGGCTAACTTGAGATAAATGAGATTCGTTAAAAGTGGCAGATAACCTCACTGCATTATGGGAAAAACTTCATAACAATTTAAAAAGCAACACTCCCAAAATAGAAGTGTGGTTCCTATCCTTAGTTATTCTGCTGCAACTAGTCTTTCCGTAATGTAAATTAACACACTACATATTTCTAAATCTGCTCTTTTAGAGTGATACCTAATCAGTTTTTCCTGCAAATTCTCTTTTTCTTCCGAACTACATCCACTACTACTGAGAGAGTGCTGATCCTGGATTTGTCTACTGATCCATGAGATCCAAGCTCCTGCTGGAAATCACATTACACTTTTACAAACACATTTACAGACTCTTCTTACAGACTGTTTAATCTGTTAACCCCCGAAATGAGGATAGAATTTCCTTCTGAGTCTGGTTCCTCTCAAGACTTCTTCCTCTGTTTGTCTCTGATAGTTTTCCTTGCCACTGTCGCCGTCTGGCTTGCTCATTAGGGATAAAAATTCACTTATATAAACCACATGATCATATCCCGTACCAGGCATTCATTAAGTGGTGGATGCTGCAGGAAAAAGCCAGGAGTGTAAGTAACTGGGGTTCGACTTCCTGGTACTCTCTGATAAGAGATTAGGATGCTCGATCAGCTTAGCCCTATTGAATGGTGTAGAACATGTGCAGCCAAGCAGTGATGGCATATGACATTTGAATTATCAGCACCACTGAACATCGCTTATAGAAATCTTCTCCACTACTATCAAAATCTTTGTGTCAGATCACTATTAGAAATAGGGAACTATTTTGCAACACTTTTATAATTAGTATCATTTTAAATATGTGGGGGAGATTTCCATACATCCATCCATTATAATTATTATAATTACAGCAGCATTAAACATAAAATGAAGCAAACTGGAAAGGCACTCCGTTTCATAGGTCTGCCATTAAATAATATTACAAAAAAACACGTACATTTATATACTGAGGGCAAATGGTTAATGGCTTAGTTTTCTTTTCGCCTATAAAATTTTACTGTACCTACTAATGATAATTAGCACCCTTTCAGTCTTCTTTGGAAGTCATTTGGTCAATTTGCTGTTAAGACAAATGGCTTTCCTTTCTATCTAAAATGAATGAGCTTTACAGTAGGTAAGTTTCAGGTTTCTTTTTTTTTTTCACTGATTCAAATACAAATGTCTCACTGTGGAACATTAAATGCATATGCAAATGTATATAGCTTAGGAGTCATTAACTTAGATCTATTTAGAATGTATAGAGTGAATTTAGACAGGAAGTAAGATTTTATTTCCAAACAACCCTCTATGAAACATACAGATGCTACAAGAGACATTTTATCATTACATACAGTATGTACTGTGTAGTGAAGTTTCCTAATTCCTAATCTGTTAAGGATATTAATATACAACATTAATATCATATGGATGGTATTGTGGGAAGATTCCAAATACTTACCCATAAGGATTATAATCCATACCATATGGTATAAAACCATTAATTTAGTATAGTGATAGTATACATGTGTATGGAGAAAAAGCCATAGCACATTCATATAAGTCATGTAACATAAGGAACCCTATGGCACATTTGTTGTCCTAGATACAGAATAAAACTCATGCCATATACTACATACGTTTGGAATTCAGAGATGAACAAAAAGGGTCCGACTACCCTGTTTTAGTAAAAACATATAACTTGCCCACAGTGCCCCCTGCTGTCTATGTAGAGCACTACACAATCAGCATCCAGCCACTGAGGATAGAAATAAGACAAAGAGAAAAGAAAAACACATATAAACCTTGCTATATTTAATATTGGAAAATAAAACAGGAATTCAGATGTTATCTATTTACTGTGTACATCCAATTATGCTTTTTTTATTCAATATCAAAAGAATTAATTCCATGCCTAATAAAATACATATATATTTGATTATTATGTGTTTCTTTCAGCATTATACAACAAAGGTACAACATTAATAATAATAATAATAATTCATTCATTCATTTTTTTTCTACCAGCAACCTAGGTGCAAGGGCAGGAACAACCATAGACGCCAATCCATCATAAGGCACATACACACAGTCACACATACATTCACACACTAGGGGCCACTTTAGAGACACCAATTAACCCAACATGCATGTCTTTGGAATGCGGGATGAACCATAGCACTCAGAGAAAACCCGTGGAAATATATGTCAACAACATCGAAAATCACTCCATAACATTAAACAGAATGGCTTCCTTGATTAAAAATATCCAGGACAAAGCTTTGAATAGCATTCAAACAAAAAGCATGATTTTAAAGCATGATTGTGATGGTTTAATTCTGGCTGGGGTATAAGTTTTGTTTTTAATATCTTGTGCATAATAATAAGTTCATGTATGCAAAATGCAATGAAGTAAATCTTAGACCATTTAAAGTTTAAATTAAGGGCATAAAAGTAACATTTTAAACATTTACATCTGCTAATTTTTTTAGTCTATCATCCTTTATTTATAAAAGGCTCCTGTATTCACTATTCTCCCCTTACTGTGGCCCCTGCTTATTAGTATTCTGGCTGCACAATTTCTGAATGTTTACTCAAACCTGTCAGTGTTACTTTAGCAGTTGGGAATTTGCTGCGGAGATAAACTTAAAACTAGAAACGCCCCACTGCCATGTAGTTTATAGTGTTTTCCCTGACAGAGAATACAAACTGGCTTGTCACAGTATATTTAATTGCTGCATGTCCAGCCGAATATCACTGTCACGGCTGCAAATTAACTACAAAGTGTGCAACGAACATCAGTGAGTATCAGAGTGGTGAATAAAAGCGCCGAGTACCAGATTGATGGACATCAGCACACAGAGCTGAGATTCACCTGAGCTCAATACACCACACACATGTTTGACAGCTGCGATATATCTGCTTGTTTTCATTATCAAGATGTATTATGTTTGATTGCAGTGTATTATCTTGTCTATCCTGAGTAGGGGTGTCAAACTCACACCCTGGAAAGTCATGGCAGCTCTGCAGAGATTAATAATGACGATACATTTTATTTATATGATGCTTATGACTTGAAAAACAAAAAACAATAAGTAGCAGAGTAACACAGATATATACACACACATGCACTCACAGATGAGAATGGAGTCCATCAAAACTGCATGTCTGAATGGATGGAAGACTTAATGTGCAAAGGATTACTGCATATGTGAAGGGATGGATAGTTGAATGGAAGATATGATAGGTTGAAAGATGGTCTTCAGAGGCAGAAAGTGGGCAGAAAGAGGGTGATAATCAGAGATAAGGAGTAGGTAAAGGAAGAATGAGTATGGGTGAACAGGTACTGGTGCTTGAGAGGATAGCGATTAGGTAAAGAAGACTGGATGCAGGGATAATGAGCAGGTAGAAATAGTTAGGGATAATGAACAGGTAAAGGTCGTTGGTACAGTGAGAAATGAAATAGAATTTAATTAAGAGATCATGGGCAGGTAAAGAAGGTTGGATGGAGGGATAATAAACAGGAAACAGAGGTTGTATGGAGGGATAATTAGCAGGTATAAGAGGGCAGATGGAGGGATAATTAGCAGGTAACGGATGTTGGATAAAATGGTATAATAAGCAGGTAAAAGAGTTTAGAGCATGTGCAGCACTAAGGAATCTGGATAACGTGTAATTACATTAGATGGATATGAAAATGAAAAGAATATGAAATTGGTGGCCTTGGATAATTAATAAGGAAGAGACATATTGTGGGCTACATTTAAAACCAGGTCCTTCTCATGATTTCCTTCATTGACATAAAATGTTGTTCGACCACTTGGATGTCACTTTTAATGATGGCGCGAACAGCTTATACTCTTGACCTAGAAACATGATTTGCTAGGGCTAATTAACGTCTGAAATGAAAAAGTGGTTAGGATGCATTAATTAGACTTCCTTCTTATCTCCTTTCATCATTAAGATTCTCCATTCGAGGCTTGTCATGTAATTGATATTGTGAAACATTATCTAGTCCATCTAAATCAAATGAAAACGGTTAATTGGCATGAGTTATTCCATTCATGGTCCATCATTAAGAATTACATTCTTGGAAAACTCGTTATTGGTTTCTTTTTCAGGAGGAGGTAATTGGATTCTTGATGAAGAGTTTGGTTTTTATAGAAATGGTCTTTTTCAATCAGCACTCTTTAATTGAAAGTAAATCTTTTTTTCTTTGCTACACCATACCACAGAGGCAATGCCGAGGCTTGACATGTGTCAAACATCTTCTCCTTTGTCATCTATGTCAGCAGATTCACAGTAGTAGCTGTTTAATATGACTGATTCTGACAGGGTCAAAATAAAACATGGCTCCACGCGTAATGCTCATGTCAGAAAGACGACAGTTCAGATCTGATCAGATTAAATGCATGATGCCTGAAAGACACATGCAGAGAGAAAGTTAAAGTACACCACTCTACAAACGGCTGATGAAATTCATACAGTCACTATACCTCTCCCTAGTGCACCAGACAAGGACTCTCTGTGTGTCTGTGTCCTCATGTCCTTGGGCAGAGAAGGATCTATTAGAGTAGACCTTCCCATCAGCCCTATTTATTGGCTCTGAGGCTAAAACAGACAATAACGTGAGGCCAGGTGTCACTATCCATTAAAATGCTTGATGATGATTCTGAATAAACAGCAGGAAAAGAAATATATCAAAAACAAGCTATATCCTACTACATATCATTG
>JAOUQV010000014.1:11268925-11279422 GCA_028565295.1 Aspidoras spilotus | reverse complement strand
GGAACGTTGTTTCGTTTCACTGTGTACTATAACACTGTATATGGCTGAAATGACAATAAAACTACTTGAGACTTGAGGATAGTGATAAGCTGATTGAGTATCACAATTTTTGTCAGCTATTGTAGCCCTGGGGAGTCGATCCTCTGTTTCTAAAGCTGATCTATCCCAGCTGCCCAGTATACAGTATTATAGTCAAAATATAAAGAATGATTAACACTAGCCTTTGGAAATTATCCAACATCTGAAATGAAATTGAACATTTGTTCAGAATAAACAATGTAAACAATGTTTAATGAAACAAAACACACGTCATGTAACAAAATAATATAATAGATTTAAGAAAATATACATTTATAAGTTAAAAAGTATTAATTATAGAATATAAGAAGTGTTGCTCAGGTTTAGCACATTGTATGTAATCTTATGTAAAATCTTATATACAATGGCAGTATATATTATTACCAAAACTATAATAATACATATTGTATATGGCTGTATACTGTAAGATATATACCTAGTAAGATGTAATAATTATAATCAGGTCACATAAATCATGCCAGCATCTTCACGTAACATTTACATCAAACATGATATAATGTTAATTAAACGATTTTGTCCATGGTATAAATGCTGGTTCCAAACAGGCTGGTTTGAGCATTTCTATATCTGATAATTTTACTTAGTCTCTATTATTTATTCAGAATAGGGCAAATTACAAAAAACATCAAGTGATCTGCAGTTCTGCAAACATAAATGTCTTGTTCATCAGTGTCAACAGAGAATTTCCAGACTGATTTGAGCTCCCAGATTGTCTACAGGTAACCACTCTGTGCAATTATGGTGAGTATAAAAGCATCTCAGAAACCATAACATGTCAAATATTGAAGTGCAAATTCTCGAACAGAAGAGGACCGTGTCAGGCTCCAGTTCTGTCAGCAAAGAAGAGAAAAGAATGCAGTCACAGTGAGAAATATTGCCTAGTCTAATGAGCCTTGGGTCAGACCTTTGCCATCAACAGTGGGAATCCATGGCCTCTTCTGTAAACAGTTAAATTTGCTGCAGGTGTAATGTTAATGGCACAACACCAATCATCAATGATTCATTCATTTCTTTATTCATTCATTATCTTCCACTGAATCCACATGGAGTTGTGGGACAGCCGGTGACACCAGTTAAGTTAATGTGCATGGCTTTGGAATGCAAGAGGAAACCAGAGGTAGGACCTACTCTAGGTGTGTGTGTGTGGGCACTATGTGCACTCTCAGCTGTGCAGAGAAAATTTTATCTATATAGATCAGTAAAGTAACAATTATTAATATTATTATTCTTTTTATTATGAGCACTATACTAATCGACAGTGATATATTATTAATAACAGACAGACAGATATAGAAACCTCAAAGCTGTGGTGGGAGTACAATATGGGCCTGAATACTTCTACTACTAATGAAAAATGTAAATTTTTAAAAATGTAATAGTACTATTTACCTTTGCAACTAGGAAAATGTCATTATTTTCATAATTCTTTAGTACCTTTATTAAAATTAAAATATATTTTCCAATCTGAATTCGCATGTTTATTGTGATCACGCAACTGTTGTATAAAAATTATAATGAAAATTTTATTTACCTGGTATGCATTTGCATTTAATGACAGTTTAATTGACAATGACATTTGAAATGTAATTCTCAAACTCGCCATCACACCAAACATTATTATGCTGACAGTAAATTATGAATTCCTTTTCACAATGTAATCCGTGCAGACTGCATTGCATTTGCATGGTCGGCCAGTCAGCCAATCAGTTTCAACAGCCTTCCATTTGAATCATCTGGGTTACAGAGCTTTCCACTTTAAGCAGCCAATCAGGGCGGAACTATATCATGAAGAGTAACATTAGCAGTTCATGCCAACTTTTTTGCTAATACATTTTAATTGATAGGTAAAGGTATTAATAAAGCATCTAAATATCTGTGAACATTAATAGACATCTAGCAAATTAAAATGTAAATGGTATCTATTGAATCTGAATTTTGACCTTAAATTTGCTTGCACAAGTGGAACATGTAAATGCAAATTTAGGATTATATTTCCATTTTGCATATTACATTTTCATTTTCATGAGACTGCTTTGCGTCCATAATAACAGACCACACAGCAGGCAATCATTGCCATAAAGACACAACATATTACACTTTCCTTTTTGGCAATCTGGCCCTCATATTGGTTTGGAACTGACAGGTTTTAGAGAATAGAAACACACACACTCAATTGCTTTTTTTAATTGCTTTTCTCTGAGAGTAACAAAGAGAGGTGGGGGGCAATTTTTAAGAGAGTCGGACTATGTTAGCAAAAGGGATTCTCCACTGAACTGTCCCACTTATTCGGTGTTGGAAAACTTTTAATTCAAATTACCATTACCACCGTAGATTAATTTTCTGATACATAAAGCATTGTTCTGCATACTAATTTGACACGATTTTGCTATTGTGCAAGGCGAACACTATAATTAATGCAGAATCTTAAGCCTTTTCATTGCACATAAGAGCATAAGTGATGCAATTATGATTTCACAGACATCTCTGAAATGGACTTTTCTAGGCTTTTAATATGCAGACTGGGGCAATTTAATCGCAGTGAGTCTCTAGAAATATTGTTGTGAGGAAAACGTTCATGAACACACTGGAATGATCTACATAATTTGCTCAAAGTTATGCTATAGTTATGCCATAGTTATGCAATCTTCACTTAAACTGATGTTCTTTACTAATTTTAGAGAGCCACTGTTACTGTATTAATATAATGTTCTGCTGTTTTCTATTTTAATGACTTGTGTGTATGCCTTTATTATACTGTCATCATCCAGAATGACTACCGTTACATATAGTGCATGTAAATATGCATATACAGTATATAGTACAAACCCGATTCCAAAAAAGTCAGGACATAAGTAAAAAGTACAAGTTGTAAATTAAAATGAAATGCAATGATGTGGAAGTTTTCATATTTTATTCAGAACAGAACATAGATGACATATCATTTGAAGAGAAGAATTAGGTGTTTTAAAATTTTATGACAACACATCTCAAAAAAGTTGGAACAAGGCCATGTTTTCCACTGTGAGACATCCCATTTTCTCTTTACAACAGTCTGACAGGAATGTTAACCCTCATAATGTTATCTCAACTGTCTTAGGTCTTTTTTGTCATATCTTCTGTTTTATGATGCGCCAAATGTTTTCTATGGGTGTCCGGACCCTTCTTCTACGCAGCCATGATGCTGTAATTGATGCATTATGTGGTTTGGAAAATGTTAGAAAATGCAAGGTCTTCCTTTAAAGAGACCTTGGATATATATTTCAGCATTGATGGTGTCTTTCCAGCTGCCCATGCCACACACAGTAATGCAACCCCTTAGCATCAGAGATGCGGGCTTCTGAACTGAACACAGATAACAACTTGGGTCTCCCCTTTAGTCCGAATGACACAGCGTCCCTAATTTCCATAAATAACTTAAAATTTTGATTTGTCTGACCACAGAACAGTTTTCCACTTTGCTACAGTCCATTTTAAATGAGCCTTGGTCCAGAGAAGACGTCTACACTTCTGGATCTTCGTATTTAAACGATATAGTTTTAGCTGGCAACCACAGATGGCACAATGAATTGTGTTTACAGGTAATGTTCTCTGTAAATATTTCTGAGCCTATTTGATCCCATTTCCAATACAGAGGCATGCCAGTAAGTGAGGTATTGCCGTCTATGGGCTCGAAGATCACGGTCACCCATTATGGTTTTCCAGCCTTGACCCTTACGCACAGATTCTTCCAGATTCTCTGTATCTTTTGATGATATTCTGCACTCTTAATTATGACATTTTCAAACTCTTTGCAATTTTACACTGTCAAACTCATTAAAATTTAAATGAGCCAATATTTGGCATGAAATTTCAAAATGTCTCACTTTCGACATTTGATATGTTGTCTATGGTTTATTTTGAATACAATATCAGATTTTGACATTTGTAAATTATTGCATTCCATTTCTATTTTCAGTGTGTAAATTGTCCCAACTTTTTTGGAATCGGGTTTGTAATATTTTCATATACCTAGTCTATTCAGGCAGGTGTGTATTGCAAAACAAAAGATCCAAAATAAAAGTTAAAGCTTGTTTTTTTTTCTGTTTTTTGTTTTCGAAAGCCTGTGCCGTATAAGGTATTAATTCACTGGCTTACAGTTCAGTGCAAAGCACATCCTCAGTTCAAGCCCAGTTGCCAGTGGGTGCAATTATGGGTTCAAGACCTTGATTCTACCCTTTCCTTTGAAACTCATGTAGATAATACCACTAGGATAGCATAGTTTCGCCTCAAAAACATTGCTAAGATCAGAAATATGCGGGCACTGAATGATGTAGAAAAACTTGTCCATGCATTTGTTACCTCAAGAGTGGATTACTGTAATGGCCTGTTGTCTGGTTGTTCCAGTATGTGCATAAATAAACTACATGTAGTCCAGACAGAATCCTTACTAGAACCCAGAAATATAAGCACATCACCCCTGTCTTATCCACACTGCACTGACTACCGGTCTAATTTTGTATTGATTATAAAATACTTTTGCTTACTTAAAAATCAGTTAACGGTCTTGTGCCACAGTACTTTAGTGAACTTTTAGTTTCTTATGATCCACTACGCCCACTTCAATCAAAAGGTGCAGGCTATTTAATGATACCTTGTATTATGAGGGCTACAGCAGGGGGCAGATCATTCTCTTATCGAGCCCCACATCTATGGAATAGGCTTCCAGTTAGCATTGGGGTCTCAGACCTGATCTCAGTCTAAGCTGAAAACTTTATTTATTTAGTCAAGGATATCCTTCAATGTCCCATATAGTTCAGGGCTCAGACCTGGAGGGATTATGGTCATAGAGTGTTTTGGTAAACTGGGATGTTTGGATGCCGTTGCCCGTCCACTCTCACGAGATCACTCAGGTTTGATGACGGTGAAGTGGCTGGCTGCTTTATATACCAGAGCTCCTTTCAGTCTGTGTCACCTTCTGGTCCTACCCTGTAGTTATGCTGCCATAGGGCTAGTCTGCCGGAGTTTCTTGTGTTTGAATTGTTCATTAGATAGATGATCGTGTCTAACACACTTTATTCTTTTTCCCTTTCCTTCTTTTCTCCCTTTTCTATTCTATCTCTCTTCTCCACTCTTCCATATGAGCTACACTGAATACGGCGGAGAAACTAGGATATGTCAGCGACCATGCGCCCGCCGGATTCTCTCTGAATGCCCATTCACTTTATTATTATGCTGTTATATATTATTGTTAGTTATGGAATCATGTATATGGTACATATGTTATATTTATATATGTATATACTATATACTATTTATTATTGCTATATTAACGTTATATAGTATTGTTATGTATAAGATGTATACAGATTGCATCATATCACCCAAATGAGGATGGGTTCCCTTATGAGTCTGGTTCCTCCCAAGGTTTTTTCCTTACTTACTTGGGGAGATTTTCCTTGCAACCGTCGCCACCGGCTTGCTCATATAGGATAAAACATTTTCTGTAAGGCTAGGACAATGTGCATTGTTGATAGCGCTTTATAAATAAAATTGAATTGAATTATGTACATTTTTTTTTTTTTTTTTTTCATTTGTTTATCCTCGGTTTGTTCTCCTATGATTTTTGCACGTATTTTATAAATGTGACTCTTTCTTGATTTCAAGTTGCATGGATTGCCATTACCCTCTTATTTCTCCATTTTTAATTAAAGATCCCCAATCCAATTTTTCCAGTTTACGCAAATAGGTCCACCTTAGCGGTCCCATAATAACAAAGACAAACTAAGGAGAAGGTTGAGTGTAGCCCAACTGCATTCCTCACTTTTGTAACTACTTCTTTGCAACATTTTATATTTCATTTTATCTGAAACAATTTAATAATATTAACTGATATATAATGGAATATTAAGTTTGAAATGTAATGTCCTTTTACAATAATTTTGATAACCTACATAATTATACATTATATATTTATAACATTATATAACTACATTTTTATACATTATATATTTCTGTATCCATTCTAATGTATCTATAGTATATGATATATACTGTATTTTTACAGTATGATCAATCAACTATTTATTCTATATTATGCATGTATAATACAATTGTTCACACATCACTACAGTCAGAGATACAAAAGCATTGTTACCGTATGCTATACTACAAGAATATATTGAGTTGCATCAGGGTTGCATTCACCTCTTGTGTACTGAAGGTATAATAAAGTAGTTGTGTACAAAACTAAACTCATTTTGAGATATGAGCAATTATAGATATTTTATTAAACGCTGCCTAATAAAGCATTTATTTGGCTTCTGCTCACAACGGTATTGTAATAGGCACAGATAAACCTGTCTTTTGTTTGCTCATTAGTAATAATTCAGTCACATACAATGTTTTTATGCTGTATAAAATACAACAGATGTGTAGGCATATAAAATGTCAAATACAATATGGATGAAATTAAGACCTGTATTTAGGGGTATTTAACTTTTTATTAACAAAGTGTACCTAATAAATTAGCCAGGGAGCGAATGGTGATGCTTATAAGTTTGCAACACCTTTGGAATTTTCTATATTTCTGCATATGACCTAAAACATCATCATAGTTTCATACGAGCGGCATGGTGGCGCAGTGGATAGAGCTGTGGCCTTACAGCAAGAGGACCCAGGTTCAATTTCCGAATGGGGCAACCTGGGAATTTCTGTTTGGAGTTTGCATGTTCTCCGTGTGGGTTTTCTCCGGGTGCTCCAGTTTCCACTCATAGTCCAAAGACATGCATGTTAGGTAAATTGGAAATACTAAATTGTCATTAACTTGTGTACTGATATGTGACTTTGTGTATGATATGAGACTTGTGTATGAGTATGACTGTGTTCTTGTCATTAAGAATAGCAACTGGTGCTGAGGACGACGTTAAACAATAAATAAATATTTTCACACCAGTCAAAAGTGAAAAAAGAGACAAAATATTACATGGTCATTTATTTACTGAGGGAAATTATCTAATATTACATATTTGTGAATGGCAAAAGTATGTGAACCTCTAGGATTAGCAGTTAAATTGATTTTGATTACTTTATAGATCACCATAGGCAAAAAAACAGTTTTTAACACCCAAAGCAGTGTGCTGTCCCATTGAGGCGTCAGGAGCAGTTGGGTGTTACCCATGGCACTTTAGCCATGACTTGCCTAGATTGGAGATAGGACCCTCTACCCTATCCATTAAGACACGGCTGACTCTTTTCACCTAATTTGAAGATGAAATGGATGTCAGGTTTTTGCAATCAATGGGATGATAATCAGGTGTGTGTGTGTGTGGGCCCCCTGTTTATTTGAAGAACAAGGTTCTGAGGAATGTGAAGAAAATGAATGTATTTTGACTGGGTTCTGTTTATATACTTTGAGGTCTTGTGTGAAAAATCTATAATTTTATAATGGTTCACAAACTTTAAAGCACCACTGTATATGTAAAATTACTCTTGGATACACTAAAATATACTATAACTCATGGAAACATTATTTTTAAACTATAACCCATGGCAAAAATTATATAATCACAACAGAAATATCTTTAAATTCTTTCATTTTGTAAAAAAAAAATAATAAGTTAATCACAGAGACATTTTTTCTTCAAAATTTCAACCTTCGGCGTTTACAAAACAATAAAAAATAAATAAATATAATTGTTGTAGTCAGTCACAATTGTGTTTTTGATCAATTCTTAAGCTCCTGTCTCTTAGTCAGTACCACCGTCTCCAAACCATGTAACAAGGGTGGTCTCTTCTCTCTTATAAACTTTTCCTTTTACTTTTGCCGCAACCCTTTTGTCACCCATCATTCTGGACATTTTTCTCCATCCATGTCATCCTGCCTGTACTCTCCCAAGGACCTGAACTCCTGCATCTTTGTGACCACTGCTCTCTGTAGCCCGACTACATGCCTCCTTCTCATTCACAAACACGTATTCTGTCTTACTACAGTTGACTGTGACTGATTTATTATTTTATTGTTTCTAATGTCAGAAGGTCAGAATGTCTGTGATTAACATATTTCTGTAAAATAAACAATTAAAAGATCTTTCTGCAAGAGTGGTGATTCCATAATTTTTGCCAGTGGTTGTAGTCATATTACTGTAAGATTGTGTACGTATCACATCTATAATACAAGAAATAGCACAGAATCAATATACAGAAGTTGCTATGTATCTGGATAGCTAAATAGGAAGAGCATGCTGCTGAAAAAAAGCCAGGAGTGTTAGTAACAGGGGTTTGAGTCCCCAGGGCTGGAACAGCTGACAAGAGAATCAGATGCACATTCGGCTTATACCTACTTGACATATTGAATATATAGTTTATCATCTTTAATCTAATCTATTATATAACATCAATGTCGTATCTTCATTTGCTCTTTTAAAATGTTTATAAAACAGAGTACAGCAATGTCACCCCAATAACCGAATCGATATGGCAGAGGGAGCATTTAGAGTTGCACTGCCATCTGCATGGGCATTATAGAAATTACAACAACAGAGGGAGAACTTATAAAATGGTCCTAATATACAGTAAGTCATACTTAATTTGCTACCCGTGGGAACAATTCAAACCCTTATGACTAGTTTTAATGAGCGCTGTAATCAGGTTTTCTCTTCAGTGTTAATTTAAATCTAAAAATTCTGATTTGGTCATTAACATGTTCCCATGGTGCATGGAGTCAGTGAAGGTTAGAAGTGTTGTTCTGCATCATTAGCTTACACACAAACAAAGAAAGAAAAAGAGACGGGGAAAGTCAGAGAAAGAGAGAGAGAGAGAGAGAGAGAGAGGAGAAATTAATTAATTAGGGTGAGAGTGAAAAAGGGCAAGGGAGACAAAAGTCTAAATGAAACATTACAATGTAATAAACAAGATAGGATTGTTTGGATAAAATCAGATAAAAGAAGCAATCAAGGGAACATCCAATAAAATTCAGTAACAGCACTTTTGTGTCCTCGCTCCTATGAATAAATGAATCTGAAGCTAGGCAGACAGTTAAGAAATAAAGACTCGTCCAATAAAGCACTTCAGTGAACACTTTACTGGCAGGATTGGTCTTTATGAAATCTGTAAATAGAATAATATTAAAGATATTAAACATTACTCAATATTAATATAAATACAAAATATTACTGTTCACTTATAAGACGTATGTATCTTCAGATTGTATAAATGGAACTATGTAAGTGTGTGAACTCTGCAATTATATGTTAACTCTGCTTATGACAAGTCAATACTAGCTACTGATTCTAAAAGCTCACTATTAAAGCCACTCTAAAGCCTTTGTCACAAATCCCTATATGTCATAGCATAATTACCAATTGTTTACTTTTTATAAACATGACTTAATCCTGAATGATTCTCACTTATACTTTTTATACTTGAATTTTCCTGTTACTGCTTAAAAAAGGTTTTTACAACCAGTCCTATCGGCCATTCATTCTTCCTGACCTTTGAGTCTTTTAGTAGGACTACATCACCTTCCTTGATGTTTGGTTTTGTCTAAATCCATTTTGTACATTTTTGTATTCTCCTCTTCATCTTTTCCAGAAGGTGTCAGCAAGGAGCTGGACATGTTTCTATTGTTTCCCAAACAGCTGTCCTGTTGAAAAGTGTCCAGATGGGGCTGAAACTACACTTGATTTCTGAGTGGTCCTGCGTTTATAATCACCATGACTTCTGATATAAATGCACTCAGAATTTCATGTGTAAGTCGAGTTTGTTCAGTTTTTGCCAATATAGCATCAAGGATGCCTATAAGTCGTTCCCAAGAACCTCTCATGTGAGAAGCATGGGGAGGGTTAAATGACCTGATGGGGGAACAGATACACATACACCCACCCTATCGAGTATAAAAAGAGAATTGCTGGTATATGCATTTTGAGCTTCTACTGACTCAGAGAATGACTCCCAGCAGTGTTTAATAAATCTACTTGATTCTTCAAGTCTGACTTGGTCTCCATTTGTCTAAAAAGTCTACAGTTATGCACTGTCGTCGCCCTGTGATTGTTGGCTGCATGGATGAGTCAGCTTTCTCCAATGCCTTCTGTATAGTGCTGCTTGTAGCAGTCTGGCCCCTGACACTCCAGTCCACATTGTAATGCCGTCCATCCAAGTAATTCTCAGTCTTCCATGTCTTCTCACTCCCTCCACAGGTCCTGACAATACATTTCCTTCAACATTGTGATATGGGATTTGATGTGGTTCAGTAACTCAGTTTCTCTTCTGGCCATTAGGAGACTTGCTCAGTGGTCAGCACAAAGAACAGTCTGTGATTGTTCTTTAATTGTAGCCCAGAAGCGTCTCTACTTCCTGCGGAGGCTGAGGAAAGCCCATCTACCACCATCCATCCTCACCACATTCTACAGAGGAGTCATCGAG
>JAOUQV010000014.1:11252368-11268825 GCA_028565295.1 Aspidoras spilotus | reverse complement strand
AGGAACGTTGTTTCGTTTCACTGTGTACTGTAACACTGTATATGGCTGAAATGACAATAAAACTACTTGAGACAATATAGTGGGTTCACTACGTCAGGGAGGTGAGTGGTGTTTCCTTGACAGGCCACAATGTGTCGCCATTGACCAGCAAAATAATTCAATACACTGTGCAACGCCTCTGGGTGTGAAACAGAATTATTTAGCAGGTTTAAATTCATAATGATTTGACTGTTGCACATGTATCATTTCTATCTGATATCTAATCATCTCGCTGTTTAGAGCCACAGTGTGGCTGGCGTCACTTCTTTCCTCTCAGTGGTGATGTGATTTGTGTAGCCCCTCAATGTTCCAAACAAACTCCAGCTGTCTTCTTAATAGTGAATGTTTTTCACAAACAGCAGCGCTGACTGTATTTACTACAGTTGCAGTTATTAGAATATCATCAAAAAGTTAATATATTTCAGAACTCCAATACAAAGAGTGTAATGCATATATTATATAGATTCATTACAAACACAGTGATCTATTTCAAGTGTTTAAGTGTTCAAAATGGTCCCTTAGTTTGGTTCAGTAGGTTACACAATCATGGGGAAGTCATGGGCAGTCATTGACACACTCCACAGGAAGGTTATGCCACAAAAGATAATTGCTGAAGAAACTGGCTGTTCACAGATTCCTGCATCCAAGCATATTAATGGAAATTTGAGTGGAAGGAAAACTGTTTGGTAGAAACTGAGATAACCGCAGCTTTGAACGGCTCGTCAAGAAAATGCCATTCAAATATTTGGGGGAGATTCACAAGGAGAGGACTGCTGCTGGAGTCAGTGATTCAAGAGCCACTACGCACAGGTGCATCCAGGATATGGACTACAACTGTCATATTCCGTATATCAAGCCACTAATGATGAATAGAGGCTAGAAGCATCTTACATGGTCCAAGAAGAAAAATAACTTCTCATTGGTTCAATGTGGAATGAATAGTGAAGAGGCACACAATCGAAGCTGTCCAAGTATTGAGTGCATTAACTCTACATATTTTTAAGTAGGCCAAAATATCTGCATTGAAAATCATTTTTTCCGTTGGTCTTGTATAATATTCAAATTTTCTGAGATAATGATTTGGGTTTTCATTGGCTGTAAGCAATAATCATCAACATTAACAGAAATAAAGACTAGAAATAGATCACTGTGTTTTAATGAATCTATATAATGTATGAATTTCACTATGTGTATTGAATTACTGAAATAAATTAACTTTTTGATGATATTCTAATTTACTGAGATGCACCTGTACATTTTTGTTAGATTTTACAGCACACTGCATATTGTTGCATACTTTCATTTTTACGCCTTTACAATGAAACATTGTCACAAAGCAGCCTTATAGAAATTATATAAAATATATAAATATGAAATTTAAATAAGGTTAATTTTTCCCCAATGAGCAAACCGGACGGTGACAACGTACAGTGGAAAGGAAAAACTCAGAATGGAATCCTATCCTCATTTGGGTTATAACAGATTAACAACCTAAAAAAAAGAGCCTGTAATGGAGTGTGTAGTGCATCAGACGGCAGTTGAAGACGAGGTCGGCTCAGCAGTCTCTCAGTGGTAGCATGTGTTCCTCAGCATAAAAGAAAAATAACAGAGAAGCAAATGACCATGGTCATTTTAAAGGAGTAAATTAAGAGCAGATTATAAATTCGGCGAAGACTAGTAAAAGCAGCGTAGTTAAAAATGAGATCCAGAGGAAAAACAGGAACGAGGGCTCTCTGAGACATAAGGACATCCAAATATCTTAGTTTACCAATACTCTAGTGCCCATAACCCACCAGAAATTCACCTTCACCTAAGAGGAACTAATGTCATAAGCAGAACAATTGACTAAACAAATATATATTGAGTTTATATTTAAACGTTGAGACTGTGTCTGAGTCTCAAATATTTATTGAAAAACTGTTTTATAACTGAGGGGCTTTCTAGGAGAAAAATCTACCACCCACTGAAACTTTCATTATGCTAGGAACCTGCAAGACTTTTGAAAGCAGTAGGCGAGTTGGATCATAAAATATTAGTAGTTCGATAATGTGGAGCGAGACCATTTAAAGCTTTATAAATGAGTAGTAGAAGTTTATAGTCAATACCAAATTGAATTGGAAGCCAATAAAGTGGTAATTAGGATTGGAGTTATATGATCCTAGTTTTTAGTTCTAGTAAGAACTCAGGCTGCAGCATTTTGCACTAACTAATGCTTTCATTAAAACCTGCTGCAGCATCCAGACAACAAGGCTTTACAATAATGTAATATTGGAAGTAACAAAGGCCTGAATTAGTGTTTAAGCATTATGGAGGGTCATTGTATTTCTTAGCTTAGCAGTGTTTCTAAGAAGGCTATCCTGGTAATATTGAGTCAATAATAATACCAAGATCTTTAGTGCCTCACAGGGAGTGACTGAACTACCATAAAAAGTTACTAAAAAATCAGAAAGCTCATTTCTAGCTGCCTGTGGTTCAAGAACGAGGGCTGATGCACTTGGGCCTGAGTTGGTCTTTTTGCTAGTTAGCTACAGTAATAAATACGAATCTAAGATTCATTAATGTGGATATATATATATGCTCATTTTTCAGCAGTAAGAGCTTTTCTACCGTTTAGGTGATTGTCCTTCCAGGCTCTCTGAAACACTACTAGTTTATTTTGATGCAATTTTCAAGTATTCGTTTCAGGGTATGTGTATTATTATCATACCAGGGATCTATTTTTTTCTCTTTGTTTTCATTTTTAAAGGAGCTACATTATCTAGTGCTGCAGGATGTTGACTCTAAAAATTCAGTTGCCAGACAGTGAGCCAATTAAAGTCAAATCTGGAAGTTTTATTCATGAGGTTATGTGCAGACTCTGATGTAAATGTGCAAAAGATCTTGATGTGAGTATTGACTCCATTCTTTCATTTAATGCTCATGTAATTATTACCAGGGCAGCCTTCTTTCAGATTTGAAAAATCGCTAATTCTTACCTTTGTTACTTATAGATAGCATTCATGTAATGCATTGTTGTCTGGATGTTCCAGCAGGTGTATATACAACTTCAGTTAATGCAGAATGTTGCTGCCAGAGTTCTTACTAGAAATAAAAGATATGATCACCCCTGACTTATTTATACTTCACTGGCATCCAATAAAATCCGGTATTAACTATAAACTTCTACTACTGACGTATAAAGCGCCACAGCATCCAAGTCAATTACTGATATTTTTTGATCCACTTTACCCATTTCAGTCAAAAGATGCAGGCTGCTTGCTGGTTCTTAGAATAATTAACGTGACAGCATGCAGCAGAGCTGTCGCTTACAAGCACTCCAGCTATGGAACAGTCTTCAAATTAATGTTTGTAAATCAGAAACAGTATCATTGTTTAAATCTAGGCTCAATACATTTTTGTTTAGTCAAACATTCTGTTTATAGTTTTGGTTATAGTCCTCTTAGTTAATGATACCGATCTGGAGGGTTCATAGGCATAGAGGGTTTGGTAAACTGAGATGTTTAAATGCTCTCCCCCCACACTCAGGTTTGTTGATGGCGGTATCAGGTCGATTTATGTATCAGGGAAGCCTCATGTGTTACCTTCTGAATCTGCCAATATAAGTAGTCTTGTCGGAAGTTGTACTCTTAACACACTATATCTCATAAACTGCTATATTACAATGATCATGCCTAATCATTTACATTTCTCCCATTTGGTTTTTCTGCTAAACTATACACACTACTACCGAGATCATGACCTCGTTTCCTGAACCCACCTGATCCATCCTGACGGTCAGCTTATTATGCGAGCTCACATAGCGCAGAATGACCAGTTTCTGCTGGGAACATCATATGGACTTGCATGTGGTCTCACCACTACGGACACACTTACAACAGGTGCATCCCAATAAATTAGAATATCAACAAAAAGTTAATTTATTTCAGTAATTAAATACAAAGAGTGAAAAGCATACTTTATATAGATTCATTACAAACACATTGATCTATTTCTAGTGTTTTCCGGCTGTTAATATTGATGATTATGTGTTACAGCCAATAAAACCCAAAATCATTATCTCAGAAAATTAGAATAAGATCAACTGAAAAAAAACATTTAATGCAGATATTTTGTCCTAATGAAAAATATGTACAGTAAATGCACGCAATACTTGGCCGGGGCTTCTTTTGCACAAATTACTGCATCAGTGCGGCATGGCATGGAGGAGATCAGCTTGTGGCACTTCTGGGGTGTTATGAAAGCCTAGGGTGCTTTAATAGCAACCTTCAGGGTGTGGATTCTATATGGGGTTTAGGTCTGGCGAGTTTACTGGCCAATCAAGCACAGAGGTAATTAAACCAGGTATTGGTACTTTTGGCAGTGTGGACAGGTTCCAAGTCCTGCTGAACAATGACATTTTCATCTCCAAAAAGCTTGTTGGCAGAGAGAATCATTAAGTGCTTTAAAATTTCCTGGTAGACGGATGCACTGACCTTGGTCTTGATATAACACAGTGGACCTACACAAGTAGACGACATGACTCCTCAAACCATCACTGATTGTGGAAGCCTCACACTAGACCTCAAGCAGCTTGGAAATGAACTATCCTGTAGTTCATTTCTGTAAAGCTGCATTGTGACAATGTTCTTTTTTAAAAAGCACTATAGAAATAAATCTGAATTGAAAATAATTGAAGATAAACCAGCACACAAAGTGAATATTGAATTAACTGCAGTAGTATTATACGTGAAGCTATTGTAACGTATTAACCTTTTCTTTTACTTTATTCTGCATTAGTCATTATTCATACCAGATTTACCATAACCTCCTATTCTATTAATCCCAAACTATTCTATTGCATCCTATTCATGTTGTAAAGTATACACCTTCACTATTAATTAAGGATGAATGCTCTGGTTGTATGACCCATTCCAAGATTTGCATTGTTAATTGGCCATTAAATTGGCCTATCTTTTGTGTGTTGATGTAAACTTGTTCCTGTCCCTGAATAGAGTCATTGTTGCTGATGCTGCATTAAATAAAAACAAAGAACTGTTTATTTCAATATACTTTACATGTAATTCTGTACTGAATTTATTGTTCTTTCGCCCGTCTGCGCATATACAGAGCTGAATGTCTAGATACTTATTCTCTGTTATATATTGGCCCGTTGAACAAATTATACAAGGCAAATAATTGCATTCAACAATTCATTTATAGATATATAAAACATTATAGTTTTATAAAATGTACAACAAGCTTGAACAGGGCCAGTCACTAGTACCAGCCCTGATCTGCCCGTCTTCTTGTTGGTACTGCTAGATCCAGGTTATAACTGCTGTTCAAAAACCTCAGTCTGGATGCATATATACTCATAAATACACCCTGCCTGCAAAAACACACACACACAGGTTAATATATAAAATATTCAACTACTGCACTTGACGATTATCAGTCTATAGAGTTCATATCTTTAGAACAACACAAATCAAACCCCATCTCTATGAGACAGATATGATATAGGCTGGGGCAAGTCCCTAAAAGAAATATTATAAAGCTCTAAGAACAAATTACATATGCAATTACATTAGAAATAACAAATAATGCTTGTGGTGTTGAGTTGACTTGTAAACATCTTGTTGCATGTGAGACATAGCTTAGTATTGAAAAAATGTTATTTCAGCAATTTAGCAATAAACAGGGCTGTACACAGTTCAGAGCTGAATCGCAATAGACCCGCAAATACCAACTGGAGGAAATATAATTGGAATACCATGAAATTCAAAGAAATCCATGATACATATGAAGCTTTACAGTATACATATAATACATGTGATTACAACATGAATTTCATACATATATTATTGTATGATTTTGTGTACACTTTATGCACCACTACGGACCACATTCATAATAGTTCCTTGCCTACGAAAAATGAAGTAAACTGCTTACCTCACCAACCAGTGTGTCAAATGCATTTAAAATTATATAAGGCTGAACGCTGAAACTACAGCGTTCGCCAAACTCGAAATACTTCCGCATTCTGCCCCAGTCACCACATTCCATCCAATGGCATCGCTCTATTGCTATTGCGTCACCCAGACGTATGTTAAGGCATTTAACAAATAACCTCCTCCTTTACGACAAATGCTACGTCGCCTATATGATCACATGGCTCTGTATTATCCAATCAGAATTTAGTAGGATCATCTAGCCTTTAAATGTGCCGACGCTGAAACAAGTCGGTATAAATAATGGAGGAAAAGATAGAGTGACTATTCTTTGAAAACATCTGAGCAGCCGCAACAATTCATCTGCTGTTTATTTGTGACTTTTATTTTATTTTTTAAAGGTAATGAAGTTTTTATTCGTTTTGTTGTGTAATATTAGTGTTGTCGAATAGCTGTATTATGATTATTAGCGTAAGTTTATAAATTCGGTATAAGTATTTTAATATTCGATTTATAGTGGTAGTGTCAATGTAATCATGAAATGCTAGTATTGTTATTATTTTAAGTCTTTGTAATTAATATCCTCTCTTGCATCATTCTTGTCAAACTTGTACATTTGGTTTTAGGTTGTATTATTTAAAATACGTAGATATATGTGTAGATACGTGTATTTGTAATCTATCGATTGCCTATTGGTATTAGTTAGGTCTGGTTATTTAGTATATTAGTGTGTGGTAGTGAACTCGTGGAAGTAACTGCACTTCTACATCATGGCGGTGTCTTTGTGTGCACCACGCTTTAAAGACTCTGTGATCCATTATTTGTTGATTTCTTTCTAGCATGCTACGTTATTTTTCAGCCTCGGTACAGGTTTAAATAAGTTTATAAAATCAATATAAACAAACTTTTTAATTGATTACTCGATGTTCTTAGACTCCAGAACTTCAAAGATCGAGCCCTTGTTAATTGAGTGTGATCCGGTTATACAGAGGTGTGGTGGGATAGAAGTGCAATTCTTTTGGTCAGATGTTATATAATTTTAATACTCGTATCTAGTTTTACAAAAAAGATGTAAAGTAATTTTGGTACAGAAATAATTGCTAAGATGATTTCGAGCCTTTAAATGAATGTTGTATGAAATGCTGTCTCCCCTTAGGTTTGTACTGTAGCCCAAATTAAACATGGCCACTTCTGCAAGTTCAAAGTTGAATAAATCTGTGAAAAACATGTACATGGACCTGCCACAGGGAGAGAAAGTGCAGGCCATGTACATATGGATTGATGGTACCGGAGAGGGACTTCGCTGCAAAAGCAAGACTCTGGATTCGGAACCAAAGACCATTGACGGTAATGCGTCCAGCTTCATTTGTGGCTGTTTCACCGTCATTCTTTGTGTGCACACACGGAAAACTGACCAGTGTTGACCAAGTGCTCGGCCTGGGGTTTGATTTTTAACTGTATTTTTATGGTTTTTGGTAGATCTCCCAGAATGGAATTTTGATGGATCCAGTACATACCAGGCTGAGGGCTCAAACAGTGATATGTACCTTATACCAAAGGCCATGTTTCGAGATCCATTCAGGAAAGACCCCAATAAGCTGGTCCTTTGTGAGGTACTTAAATACAACAGGAAAATTGCAGGTATGATTATAATCATTTTTGCTGTTAAAATTTTAGTAAAAGATAATCTGAGATTTTGACAGAACTTGACTTTTCTCTTAGAAACTAACCTTCGTCAGGCTTGTGAAAAGATTATGAGCAAGGTTGAGGACCAACATCCGTGGTTTGGAATGGAGCAGGAGTACACACTTCTTGCCATAGATGGTCATCCTTTTGGCTGGCCATCAAATGGTTTCCCAGGACCACAAGGTGAAGATCTTTTGTGGATTGCACTATAGATTTCCCTCTCTCCTGTTCTAGGATGAATGCATTCATGTGCTTCTTGTCTGAATGAAGTGTTGTTGTATTTAAACAGGTCCATATTACTGTGGTGTGGGAGCGGATAAGGCTTATGGCAGAGACATTGTTGAAGCTCATTATAGAGCCTGTCTTTATGCCGGGGTTATGATTTGTGGTACTAATGCTGAAGTCATGCCTGCCCAGGTAAGCATTAGGAAGGTTTTATGAAGATTTGTCATGTACGGCATGCATCTAAATTCCTAAACATGCTTGGCCAAACACATCTTCCTTTTTTTTGTCAGTGGGAATTCCAAATTGGTCCTTGTGAAGGCATCAGCATGGGAGACCATTTGTGGATAGCTCGTTTCATCCTGCACAGGGTGTGTGAAGACTTTGGTGTTGTGGTATCCTTTGACCCCAAACCCATACAAGGCAACTGGAATGGTGCTGGTTGCCATACCAACTTCAGTACTAAGAACATGAGGGAGGAGGGAGGCCTCAGGTATGATTAGAAAAGTGCAGCTGCAATATGTAATACCTAATCGGGCCCTTTTATTTTGATCAATTTACTTTGTTCTATGACGTGGTATAAGTGAAGTGAAATACAAGAATTATCTGAATTCTGGCAGTATTTCCAAATATTGGGCATTGAGTTTGTACACTTTTTTTTAGATCAAACTCTTTATGTTCATGCTCTTGCAGATATATTGAAGAGGCTATTGAGCGGCTGGGCAAGAGGCATCACTACCACATTCGTGCCTATGACCCTAAAGGGGGGCTTGACAACGCTAGACGCCTAACTGGACGCCATGAGACCTCTAACATTAATGAGTTCTCAGCTGGTGTGGCTAACCGCGGGGCTAGTATCCGAATTCCACGTGCTGTGGGCCAAGAGAAGCGAGGCTATTTTGAGGACCGCCGTCCCTCAGCTAATTGCGACCCATATGCTGTAACAGAAGCGCTTATTCGCACATGTCTACTTAATGAGGAAGGGGAAGAGCCCACAGATTACAAGTGAACTTGTAGAAACTTTTTTATTTGCTTTCTTTTCAAAATGAATGGTTGTAGTGATCTAAAAAGACAATGTTTCTCACTCTGGTCTCTTACTGGAATCTTGTACATAATTGACTGGTCAATTCGCTGATACAAGAGTGTAGGAGGGGCATATAGAGGATAGTCATTAGTTGTTAACTAATTGGCCATTCTAAAGGTTTTTATTTTATAATCCTGTTATGTTCTTATCCAGTACAAATAGCTGATTTTATATTGTTCAATATTTTGTAACAATATTTTCTTTTCTATTACAGCTATTAAAACATTGCTGATTCATGTGACCATTTTTTCACCTTGTTTTATGAGTATGGGTATTGGACATAACTATAATTTCAACTTCGAAACGATCTCGGAAACTCTTGCTCAACAGTTTTGCCATTTTAAACCGGTGTGTTGGAATGAGGAACTGTGAAAGATATGTCTAAGCACCTCCACTTTTAGTGTGTGTGCAGATTGCACCTAAGGGATAAAAGAAATCCAGTGTTCTCTCCGTTATTAATCACCTAGACCCTTACATAGCACCTAACCTCATTCATAGTATAGCATTGGCCCATCAACAGGACAATATTAACCTTCCACAATGGGGGCGTGATGTTCAAGAAGCAGAAAAAATCACAATTTATACAATTGAGTAGCTGTGGAATGTACTGGTTTAAAATAATTTGATCCATGGAGGCTTCACCTCACTGCTTATAAGATGCAAATTATATGCTACTAACATCTTGGTGCAAGATGGAGCAGCACACTTACGGAGGACTTCTGTAGTCCACCTTGATGGTTCAGAGTATTAATGTGTAATTTTCATGCTAATGAAAATGTAGCATTATACAATTTTAGCCCTGATTTTCTGCTTGCTAACAGGTATTCGATGTAACCCAAAAAAGCCAAGCGCTAGGTGTGAAAAGTTCAGTGATTAAAATGCAACTGATAATTACTTGCTTGGTCCCCTAAAAAATATCTATACTGTTACTGCTACAGCCAATCAGAAAAAACTACTGAGTAAGTGAAAAACCTGGGACATGAGTTCTACTATTTTTTGAGACCAGACAGATATGATTGTGATTGTACCTGATTGTTTAATGTGTTACAATCTACAACAGCTAGAAAGATACCTAATTAGTTGGAGCAAGTTGTGTAGTGTGAACGTTTTAGGGCTCTGGCGACTGAGAAAGTCATGTAGCATAGAATACATGACTGTACGTTTGCCCAACTTAAATGCCCCTTGGTAAAATTTGCTGATTACACAGTACTCCAGTCTACTCTCAGGTCTCACACACAAGCTCTACAGAGCTTTGTGGGGCGGTGTGGAAACTTGTGGCTTAAGCTCAACATTTACTATGTAAATAAAACCACAGAGATGATTTTGAGGACCACCTTCTCATTTAACTGCAACCTATATGCTGTAATAGAAGTTCTTAGTCAGACATGTCTACATAATGAGGAATGCAACAGAATACAAGGGAACTTGCCTCATTTGCCCTCCTTAGAATAAATGGTTACTCTAGTCACTTTCTGGAATCTTGTGCATAACTGACTGGTTATGTAGGAGTGTAGGTGGGGCATATACAGGAAAGTAATAGTCATTAGTTTCCTCTTTTTTATCTTGTTTTAGAGACAGTACTCAAAGTTAAAATCATTTTATAGACATTTATCTCACTTTATAGTTTCACTCCACTCTACAGAAATAAATAAAAAACGCATTGCAATAGAAAAGTTGGCACAAGGCAATAAGAGGCTGGAAAAGTTAAAGGTACAAACAACTGCAACTCATTAGGTCAATTGGCAACAGGTCATTAAGTAGTTATAAAAAGAGCATCTTGGAATGGCAGCGGCTCTCAGAAGTAAAAGAGGTTCTGCAACCAAAAATAGTAGAGCGATATCAGAAAGGAGTTTGACAGTGTAAAATTGCAAAGAGTTTGAACATATCATCTACAGTGCATAATATCAAAAGATTTAGAGAATCTGGAAGAATTTGTGTGTTAAGGCCGGAAAACCATACTGGGTGCCCGTCATCTTCGGGGCATTAGACGGCACTGCATTACATACAGGCATGCTTCTGTATTGGATATCAAAATGGATTCAGGAATAGTTCCGGAGAACAATATCTGTAAACACAATTCATAGTGCCATCCACCGCTGCCAGCCAAACTTCTATAGTTTAAAGAAGAAGCTTTACCTAAACAAGATCCAGAAGCACAGACGTCTTCTCTGGGTAAGGGCTCATTTATTCCATGTTATTCGGACTAAAGAGGAGAAGAATTACTCAAGTTGTTATTAGCGCTCAGTTCAGAAGCCTGCATCCTTTATGTATGGGGTTTCATTGGTGTGTAAGGTTCAAGGCCGGAAAACCATACTGGGTGCCCGTCATCTTCGGGGCATTAGACGACACTGCATTACATATAGACATGCTTCTGTATTGGAAATCAAAATGGATTCAGGAATAATTCCGGAGAACATTATCTGTGAACACAATTCAAAAGCCAAAACTCTATAGTTCAAAGAAGAAGCACAGACGTCTTCTCTGAGTTAGGGCTCATTTATTCCATGTTATTCGGACTGAAGAGGAGGAGAAGAATGAATCAAGTTGTTATTAGCGCTCAGTTCAGAAGCCTGCATCTCTTATGGTATGGGGTTGCATTGGTGCGTGTGGCATGGGCAGCTTACACATCTGGAAGGATACGATCAATGCTGAAAGGTATATCCAGGTTCTAAAGCAACATATGCTCCCATCCAGATGTGTCTTTCACGGAAGACCTTGCATTTTCCAACATGACAATGCCAAACCACATACTGCATCAATTACAGCATCATGGCTGCGTAGAAGAAGGGTTCGTGCACCGACCTTTTACCCATAGAAAACATTTGCTTATCATAAAAAGGAAGATATGACAAAAATGACCTAAGACATTTGTGCAACTAGAATCCTACATTAGACAAGAATGGGTTAACATTCCTATCCTTCAACTTGAGTCTCCTCAGTCCCCAGACATTTACAGAGTGTTGTAAAGAGAAAATGGGATGTCTCACAGTGGTAGAAATGGCCTTGTCCTAACTTTTTTGAGATGTGTTCATGTTCCGAATTTTAAAACACCCAATTTTTCTCTTTAAATGATACATTTTCTTAGTTTAAACATTTGATATGTCATTTATGTTCTATTCTGAATAAAATATTGAATTTTGAAACTTCCACATCATTGCATTCCATTTTTATTTACAACTTGTACTTCGTCCCAACTTTTTTTGGAATCGGGTTTGTAATAATTTTTTTACATTATATAACATGATAAATATTTTCAAGGTTTTTCATCTTTTCTATAAGTTTGCAGTTACAGTTGCACTAATTTATGTAGAAAGGGTAAAAATAGAGGCGTACAGAATTCACATCAGGTATGTGAATATACAAAATCATCACCAACAGGTGAAAGTTATATTGTAGCGTTGGGGAAATGTTCTGGTTAAGTCTGGACAAGTCGTAACTGTTGTTCCAAGAAAAGTCCTTCATGTAATAGAGGAAGAAAATGTGAGAACAAACATTTCTTCCTTCACAGTGATCTGAACCAGAAATTCCACTGCACTTATTCAGCTCTGCCAAATAATGTAAAAATCTTGAAAAATTTAAATTGGTTAGTGCTTATTCAACTATGATTAATTTACATATTTTAAAATCAGAAGGCATCTACTACTATCTCAACTCTGATCCCGGGGGTTAAATGCGGACATTTTTAATTGCTCACAGCAGAAAAGTGTGTGGAAAACTTCAGATGCATTAAGGAATTTAATTATTATCTAAAGTTAAGGTGTCTGCATAGTTTACCAACCTTTGATAGACTCAGCTAACATTAAATACACTAGATATAAGTGCAGTATATCCAAATTGTAGCGAGTGGTCCCATTTGTATATTTCTCTGTATATAGCCCTCGGTACAAAAGGTTTGGAAACTCCTCGTCTACTATATCCCTTTGTGAGATGGAGTCCCTACAGTACTGATCTTGGATCATCTAATTATCACCTGTTTAGTCCCCCTGAAAGAAGCCCTACGAGAATGATAATTTACATCTGATGGAGAGGTAAAGACAGTGGACAGTGACCCTTAATGGTTCACAGTTCAGTCTAAGAGAATTTTACAATGAGAGAATAAGAAATCTTGTAGATTTAGAATTATGTATTATGAATGTCTTCAGCCATTCTACAGTGTGCAAATTGTGTTTGACATACCCTCATAGATTTAGTCATTTTCAAACATTTCGATGTGGTTAATATGCTAGTCCATGTTAGCAATTTCATATTCAAGAAGAATGCAGGTTGCACTGTTAAAGAAATGCAAGTTTGGTAATCACTGGTTAGCAGAAACAGCCTAGCGGGTTATAAAATTGAGAGAGCAGTTTAGTTCCTTGGTTCCTTTTGTCAGGTTACAGTTTGATAAATAACAGTTATTAGGTTGCTGCCTGGGTGTGAGATGTATTGTTAAAGTTATTGGTCATTTTGCTTTAGTAGGAACAAACTGTCAAATAAACATTCAAGGACTGGTTTTGACTTTTGAGTGTGTCATTGAACTTATTGTAGCATATATTTTCAGTACTGCTGTCCAATGAGAAAAAAAATGTAGATAATTATACAGTGGATATTAGAAAATGGCTTACATAATCAGACAGACAACTCAGTAGCTGCTTTTTCTCACGTTGAAGCATCATCCTCAAATAAAAAAGGAACATCAATACCTATGTATTTGATCTGCCCCTCATTTCAAAAAGTATCGTGCAGTGTAGATTTCAAATGAGCTGTAGCTTCCTGGTTGGAAGTAAGTTTAATCATACATATTGTAAAGGCAATTCCTAAAACTGCAATGCAAACCTAAAACTTAGTTACATCTCTTGTTTTTTATTTAGTTTATTTTCACTAGCCTAATCGTACATTGTAAATAATAAAAAACTACAGAACATAATGCCTGCATTAAACTGAACATGTAACCAGGGCAAAAAAAAGTTATAGAACATGGTTATGAAAAGTTTCACAATTAACATTTGAACTGCAAACAGGTGACAACATCAACAATTCTTAATTTTTTCAAGCCATTATTAGTGGTACACCAATTTATGAAAGATTGCAAAGAGTTTATAAAATTGTAACTATGCAGGGAGTCAGGAAATTAGGGTCTGTATATGCTGCTGATCTAGCCCTCAGCAACATGTAACCAAATTATGCAAAGAGTAAGTAAAAATTATTGGAGCCATTTCAGATAGACCGATAGAAGAAATATGTTGTGTGGCTGATTAAGTCTATGTTTTTGCAACAGAAACCATAGCATGTGCAATTTTAATACTTATATACCATGTACTGTAAAATGATGTTTTCGTTTCAATTAAAATATAATGCTATTTACATGAGTTACAAAAATGTGGCCTCACAGATATAGAATGAATGTGCTTACCTATACCGTAGTCTAAAATTTTCTACTGAAATGGTACGTTGCATCACTGAAAGGATACTGGAGAATGGAGACATGGACTGACCAGCTCAATTCTGAAGTATTCCATACATAAACAAATGCCTTAAGCTTTCAAAACAGAAATTGTTATTCTCTATTTTTAAAGAATTAAAACTGATCAGTAAAATATTGATTTTTAATTAATGACTCTGATAGTAAACATGACTCTGTCCCAGCTTTTTGTTGTTGTGTGTTAAAGGCATTAATTTCTAAAGTTGTTTATATTTAACAAATAGTTGATCATTAAAAATGGGGCTTGTATGTCATTGCATACTGTATATTTACAGTAGCCTATATGTTGTTTACGTAATGTATATAATAGATGCTAATTTTTATAATGATTTGACTATGACTATGTTTTTTACATACTCTTCTAAGCAGGATTTAGTATGGGTAGTAAAGATAGTGTGCTGTTTCTGTTTGCTCTGATTTTCAGAGCAACAGAAATGGAGAATGTTGAATAAACAATTTGTTTATTTTATCTGCCTTTGTTACATCGTCATCACTGAGTTTTCACTCTAAAGTCATGACACATTGTTTTAATCAAATGTTTCCTTCACTCTTTTACCTCGTGTCTCAGTGAAGAAGAAAACACGTATATACATGTACAAAAAAGAAAGAGAGAGAGAGCAAGTGAGGGTGAGGTGACTATAGTTGAGTCATATTACAGTCATATGCAGCATCCAGGGTGAAATGTTTAGGAAATGGAACTCCTGCAACCATAAATGGCAGTTTCTGAGTTTCTTATGCTTTCTCTCTCTTCTCCAGGATAATGATGTAAACGTGATTCGTCATTAGCAAAAACAGCAACCATTTCTAACCAACTCTGCAGTGAGCACAGAGCACACAGACAGAAATAGGTACTTCAGGAGAAATTAAGTATCTAAGAACATAAGAGGTAAAGTAAGAGAGTAGTTTGTGACTGAGATATTGCATTGTTCAGTAGTGACCATGAATTCAGAGTGGTTAAGCCAGGAGTGTGTGCTTACGGATTGCTGCCAGCCATGCCATTCTATTCCCAGTATCTCACTGTTGCTTTTATATGATTTTAAAGCCTGCTCACCAAGTAACTTCATAGCAAGTTTTCAGTTTATTTTCAATATAGTATGCCTTGTCTATCTACACTGGTAGTCCTTTTATCACTGCTCTTAACATATGTGTCTACTTTTCTGTGGCTGCCAAATAATATGCTAAAAAAAGTTGAAAGCCTAGTTAAGGTGGTCACGCATGAAGATTATTTGCTGCTTTAGAAAAGAATAATGTCTAGTTTTACAGTAAAATTGACAATAGAGGATGAGGTGCAGTATTTAATATTTGTACAGTGACATAGCAATAAAGTGTAAACTATATTTAAAGGATCACGGAGCATGAGCAAGATATAACAAATTATAAGCAAGAAATACACTGTAAGACATATGTTCACTAAAGCATGCGCCTGAGCTATACTGGTTTCCTTTTACACCCTGAATACATTTGTCATTGGGTAAGTCTATGACTAATTATTTTCTAGTTAACTTGGCTAAGATATGAAACAAATGTGATGGCTGATTGTTACAAATATTTTTTCAATACACACAATTTACTAATGCTTTTTAGCAACATTATATATTTCTACAATACAGTTCTGGCACAATGTGGCATTTTGGTGTTTTGTGAGTAGGGTGGCAAAACCACACTGCGCTATCACACACTGTATTATTAGAACCTCTTGTAATAATAATGAAAATATCTTAGGATCAGATGAAATAGTGAAAAGGAGGACTGTGCTTATATACTGCAACAAGCAATTTCTGTACCAAAGTTCAAGCAACGCAATGCACCTATCTGCTAACCTGGAAGTCTATGATAGCATAGCGCCTGATGCTAAAACTAGTAGCCAGCCTCTTCAGGCTGCACTGGAGAAGCGTTTAAAATGCAAAATTGTATAAAATATACCTGCTCCCGCTCTAGATTGTTCTAATTAGGTATAATATAATTACTTTCATAAATTACTTTAGTTTAACTAATGACAGTGCTTTTAATTAATATGATTGATATTTATATGATTTTT
>JAOUQV010000014.1:10891856-10906987 GCA_028565295.1 Aspidoras spilotus | reverse complement strand
CAGTTACCCACGTCGGTCAGTCAGAAAATATGTCTCATGGGTCTGGCATCATTAGAAAAGTATACACAAGACATACATTTCCCTTAATCTGAGAAACTGAATAATCCATGAGGAAGTCACCAGGAGCTACTTGTTATATCGCAATCACATTGTACATTGTATACTGTAGGTTAAGGCTTTTGAAACAATTAAAGTGGATTAAAACAGTTCCATTTTCACATTCCCTTACATTGTGCATTTGCGATCTATCATATAAATGAACTTGAGCATTGATTAGCTAATAAGAACCTGCCGGGTATAAACCGGTAATGATCACGTGACTACTTATTTAACTGTGTGTTCCCATCAATATATTCAAATTGGCTAGATATTTACTAAGCCTAAAATGTTGGTATTATTAATACTTTATATGACGAACTAAAGACGTGGTTTATTTATTTCTATTTATTTACGAATTGCAAATATACGTTTGAGGTTGGTTAGAGGAACCCGAAGAATGCCTGTGGTATATAAAATATTCTCCACCATGTCTTTTTTTTGTGCTAAATGCTAAATTTGTTCAAAAGCTGCAAATCTATCAGCTACTCACAGTCTTAAAAGTAGGTTAATGTCTCGCCGACTAAGGCCAATGTATTGAAATATTAAACAAATATTAGTAAATAAAGGCCCATGCTGATTATTAGTACTAACTGGTTGTCCTGTTTGTAGCCTCGGATCTTTCCCAGGGAAGTGCATAACCGAGGCGAATGTATATTATAATCTAAATGTTCTATAGGCACCACGAAGTGAAATACATTCTAAAATGGTTCATAACCAATAGCAAAGTAATAATAAATATTACACACATTTAGATACAAAAAATGCAATCCCCCCCGCGGTGGCCTCATTTACGTAATTAATTAATGAGCCTAATCATTAATATTATATTACTGTGGAGATAATGTGTTAAACGTGTAGGCTATCAACTCTTGAAGCGTTATAAGCATTTTAAAAGTGTAGTAATGTTGTTCAAATGTACATTTGGTTTCGCATTTTCCAAATTTGTTACAATAAAGAAAAAATCTCTCTGATTGGTTAGAGGCAGGTGCTGCTCACGATGCGACCAATCAGAGGAAAGAATCGGGAGCGAAAGCAATGTGTCTATGTTATAATGCGTTATAATAAAGGAGGGGAAAAAATCACTGGCTCTCCGGTTCTGACGTCAACGTAAGAGATTATTGTAGAGCATCAACTGGGGAGGATTTCTAGCAAAAAAGGTGTAGAGTTTATGTCGAGGAGTTAGAAAGCTCAAAAATCACAACTTTTTGGGAAAGATAAAGAGAGCGATGTATAGAGAGACAGGTTGATAGAGAGTGAGAGAGAGAGAGAGAGAGTACCGTTGTAAAAGGACGTGGAGCTACACAAGACCCAGCTGCCTTTTACAGTTTTATTGCTGAAAACAAGCGCATTCTGGGAGACTTGAGATGCAGCCCTTTACAAATCTTTACAAATTTGCAAGGATTTTTGTTTTCAGTGTTGTTTTATGTGAGTAGGTGTCTGCTGCGTTAAATTTAGAAAAAGAAACTTTGGTAAGTTTAATTTGAAGAGGATTAATAAATAGCCTGGGCACTTTTTGATAGTTTTGACGAATCCGCTCGTACACCACAATAATTTCTTTTTGAAAATTGAAGGGGAAGAAACTCCCTGTTATGCAGACTCCTTAAGTCAGCATCGTTTTTTTTTCTTTTTTTCCTTTTTAATGCCATGGAAGGATCCAGCGCGTCTAGTTTTGGAATAGACACAATTTTATCCTCTGCCGGTTCCTGCAGCTCGGCGCTGACGATGATGGACCAAGACTTCCGGGCGGCGGATTTTCGGAGTCGCGCGACGCCTTCGCCATGCTCGGATGTAGACGCAGGTGCGAGGAGCCCTTCATCCCCTATCTCCGTCACTGCGGAGACTCCTGAACCACATCCGATGCAAGACGGTCTTCATCATCATCATCTCCATCATCACCATTATCATCCAGTAGCTCAAAATCCTGCCGCGTGCGCCCCGCGGACCGCCACCTCCTCTTTTCTGATCAAGGACATTCTAGGTGACGGAAAGCCGCTGGCCGCGTGCGCGCCGTACAGTGCGAGCCTCGCACCCTCCCCACAGCACCAGCGTCAGCATCATCATACTCCCAAAACAGAGAGCGCGGACTGTCTCAGCCCAAAATCAGAGCACGACGAGCACGGAGGCAAGGCAGAAAAAAGAGAGGACATTCACAACGACATTAAATGCAACGGTAAGATAAAGCGTATTAATGTTAAATAAAATCTTGATTGATTAACCAGTTCAGCAACCACAACTGACTGGAGATAATCTAGAACTTTAGACAATAGTATATCGTTGCTTATAAAGCTATAGGTAAATATATACTTTTTAGGTACAAAGGGAAATAACATAAATATCAAAGCATACGTTTTGCCAATCCTTGCTTGATTTGTTCTAAAATAGTTTTATATACATAAGAATGCCATTAGTCTTTATTTTGCAATGACTGAGCACTGTAATATTATATGTTTATAGCTTTAAAAATTTGCAATATTCGCACATTATTAATGTTAATGTTATTATTAATAATAATAATATTATTATTACCAATAATATTCATTATAATATTATTAATACCAAATTCTACCGGATTCACGTCGGCTATGTTAAATCAACATATACAATAAACAATGATTATGTGTTTTTATTTATTATTAACTATGATATTAATAATATTTAAGGTTCTTTTCTGTTTTAAATAAATAATAATAATAATAATTATTATTATTGTTATTAACAAAATATATAAATCATTCAATGTGTGCTGAAATGTCTAGCTAATAAGTACTCAAATAAAAAAATAAAAAAATAAACGAAAACACTTTTTATAGTGCTTCCGCTGAAATTATTCCTTATTCTTCAGCATATGCTAATCACAATGCACTGAATAAATCTTTTTAATATTTATTTAAAAAATGTTTTTTATATCAATAGTTTTGTCGTATGAGAGGTTCATAACACTCGATTCGTCACTGTCACTGAGTTTGTCTGACATTAGCATAACAGAAGCTGAAACAGATGTAAAGTCTCCCTGGTGGGTCAATTAAAGAGATTATTGTTCTTCCTGGAGGGATGATCACAAACAGAAAAAACGTACAAATAGACATGGATCGAAAAATCGATTTTTCTCGAAAATATAGATTTGTAATTGTTTGTTAATAATTTGCTTTCGATAAATTGGGCATCTGGATTTTGGTGACCTAAATAATTTACAGCGTACAGAATCGATCTTCAGTATATTTAGCTGTACACAATAATATATATTTAATTCTAAATGATGAATGTATTTGGAAACATTTTAACCTATACAGCTAATTTACAACGAATATAATTATTTGTTTAATTAGTAACTTGTGATTTGTTGCCAACAGAAAACAAATAGCACATGTTAGACAACAACAACAACAACAACAATAATAATAATAATAATAATAATAATAATAATAATAATAATAATAATTAATAAAATTCATTTTTAAGGAACAAAAGAAGAAGGTGATCGGGAAATCTCGAGTTCTAGAGACAGCCCGCCTGTACGCGCCAAAAAGCCACGAAAAGCGCGAACAGCATTTTCGGACCATCAGCTGAACCAACTGGAGCGTAGCTTCGAGCGCCAGAAGTATCTGAGTGTGCAGGACCGCATGGATCTGGCAGCAGCGCTCAACCTCACCGACACACAAGTCAAGACTTGGTACCAGAACCGACGGTAAGCAAAAATAGACCATTTATTTATTTATTTTTTACGTGGGTTACTATAATTGATTTGTTTTAGGCTATCAATATTATTTTGTCTACTATACTATTACTACTCAGCGAACAATATGCGACCTAATAATAATAGTAATAATAAAAATAAAATAAGAAGAAGAAATTAGACTAATAAACGCTTTGCTTTTTAAAAAATAGTTTTGATAGTCTTATCTGAAACCTCCAGAACTCGAGAGAAATGTTGGTTCACAAGTGTACTTTTGCACGCTGCGTAATTTGCTATAGAATTGTCTAAATTCTCGTCGATATATAATTTACACGTATAAAATGTAGTATTTCACTTTTCTCAACTTTCTAGCACAGATACAGGCGCAATCACACATATACCGGGCATGGTCAGTTGCAACCCATGATTCACTCGTTAGACTATCACAGGCTGTACCCACTTTTATGAGTCATGTGGTCAAATCTCAAATTCAAAAGGAACTTGCGGAATTATTATTATAATTATAATAGTAATAATAATAATTATTATTATTATGGGGCGGCACGGTGGCGCAGTGGTTAGTACTGCAGCCGCACAGCAAGAATTTGCATGTCCTCCGCGTGTTGGGGTTTATCCGAGTTCTCCGGTTTTCTCCCGCATCCTAAATACATGCACGTACATGCAAGCCCTGTCTAGGGTTGCTCCTGCCCTTGCGCCAGAGTTGCCGGGTGGGTACGGGCTTCTCCGTGACCCCAGATATAGAAACGAAGCGGGTATAGAAATTATAATGATGATGATGATGATGATGATTATTATTATTATTATTATTATTATTATTACTTTTATTATTATTATTAGTAGTAGTACTAGTAATATTAGCAGTGTTAGTAGTAATAGTATTAGCAATATAATAGAAATAATAATAATAGAATGTAATAAAAATGTATACATTTAAACTATAAAAAACTAAGATAAAATCGGACATTCGATAATAATACACGAACACTTCTACTAATATTACTAAAATAATACTAATACTAATACTAATAGTTATACTACTACTACTAATAATAATGCTATGTTTTTCTCAGGACGAAATGGAAGCGGCAGACGGCGGTGGGTTTGGAGCTGCTGGCGGAAGCGGGCAGTTACTCGGCGCTGCAGCGGATGTTTCCGTCACCGTATTTCTACCCGCCGGGGCTCCTGGGCTCTGTGGATGGAACAGCGGCGGCGGCAGCGGCCGCAGCAGCAATGTACAGCAGTGTGTACCGGAACAGTGCACCGGCGCCGCATCCCGCAGCTACACTGCACAGACCGCTCGTGCCGCGCGTGCTCATTCACGGTTTGGGCGCGAGCGGGCAACCGGCGCTTAACCCGCTGGGAAGTCCCGTTCCTGGCACGCCGCATCCTCGGTAAAAATAACAACAACAACAACAACCAACGAAATCGATGAAAAAATGCATTGGAGAGCGAAAGAAGTTTTGTACGGACACACAGCGCTTTCCCCCACAAAGAACGATACTAGAAGAGTGTTTTTGTGGAAGAACGGGTGGAAGATGTGTTATTATTTAATATGGACCAGGCTTTTTAAGCGTTCTGGTCGTGCACACAGAGTTGGCTGTTCGTTTTACGGATTGTTGTTTTTGATTTCCTTTTTCTTTTTGTACAAATACACTTATACTACTAAATAAATGTAAAATTTATTAGAGGGAGAGAAAAGGCTTGAATAAAGAGAATACTAAAAACAAATTGGGATGATTTTTAACGAACGTCTTTAACGTAATTACCATAACATTCATCATTACTATATATATGTATATTCTTTTCACTTAGTAAACTTATATTTTAGACTTATATCATTATATCAAAAGTCATTTGACTTTTGCAAAACATTTTAAAATTAATTTCAAGCATGTTTTACGAGTTAGAAGATTTGGGAAACAATAGATTTTGGATTAAAACGAATCTAAACATTCAATTAGCATTATCATTTAGCGCAGACGTGAAATCTATGGAAAATATCAACGCGTTTATTTGTTGTTGTTTATTTTATAATATCACGTTTTTGTTTTTATCTATCTGAGTATAAAGAGCTTGGCCATAATCTTGACTTTCGCGCACGCACCCTAGACATTTTTGTCATTTTTATCATTTTAACACATCAGTTGTTTTTTCCTTCCAAAAAATATTAAAAACTGGGGATATTCAGAGGGACGGAATAAGAGCAAATACCAACATAAATAAAATAAATAAAATAAACGGAGAAAAAAGAAAGAAAGAACGAAAGTAAGGAAACATAAAGAAAGATAGAACGATAGAAATCAGCATACGGCAAGGAACGTCCTAAAGTCTAAACATAAGAGTATTTACTTTTTTACATGGAAAACATATAATTCGTCTACGCAGTTTGGAAGAGTTTGGCCTAATCGTAATACGAGGATGAAGTCATTTGATTCAATAAAAAAACTTGCTTGTTTTATGAGTCTGGCCTATATTCGCAGTATTATATTTGAATATAATAACAACATATACAACGATTAAGATGAACAAATAAATTACTATAAACATAAAGCATAAGAGAAGGCTTGAGGAAAACTGATGGAAAACGAGAGAATTGTACTATGCGTTGTGTTGGTTTGTGCGTTTTTGTGCGTTTGAAAACTTTGGCTCGACCATGTGCAAGAGGTCTAGACAGTGAATTTCGACCATAAGAATTATCTGTGTCTTGTTTTGGAAGATTGCTCCACATCAGCAGCCATCTCCACACCTCCACACAATTATAACTCATATCTATAATGTAAGTTAAATCTCCCTCGGGCTAGAGCTACGAAATCTATTTACACCATTATTGATACTAGATATGTGACTATGGGGACAGAGCCTGCAAACCAAAGCAAAGCAAGCTAAGCAGCCTAAAATGTATATAATTTATCCGCAAACTGCATTAGCCCGACCACTTGAGTTTTATTTGCATTTTCATGTAATTATTTAATAACCTATAGATCATTAATGCAAAATACTACATAAAGAAACTTACGTATGTATAAATGTAATTATTTATATGTACAGGCTTTATTAGTTCACTGTGAACACTTGACTATTACGTTGCAACAACATTACAAATTGGTTTATTTCAAGTATGGTCAGAATTCATCATGTTTTAACCATCAGAAATATATCTGAAACATATCCAAAAACTTTTAGTAGAAAAGAAAAAAAATATTTAAATATGTACTAAGTAAAACATTTGGTTATCAACAAATTTCAATATACAGAATATTATTCAAGCACACCAGTTAAATCTAGTTTCAAGTCACTTTATCTCAGACAGCGAGCATGAATATTTATTGGATATCAAAAGTCTTCACTGACCTGACACATATTAGGCTTCAGTGAATTAGCTTTTATTCACACTGTGTCCAGGTGTGTATGGTTTCTATAATGACCTCATTTTCCTAGAGATGTAATAGTGGGCATGTCATAGTTCTTACCCTCTGGAGAAATACAGCTAATTTAAATGACATGGACACATGGTTAGATGCTAGAACTGTATGAATTCAGGGCTCACACCGAATATGATGGAAGAAACAGTATTGTTGCGTTTATAATTACAGTACTAATTTCTAATCGAAAGAGACACAAAGAAAAATAAAATTAGCAATAAAAATTGTATTGTGCAAATAGAATTTCTTGGCTATTACACCACTATGAATCAGTGCAAGTGTTAACACTTTATCTTAAACCCAAATGTAAGCATCTGTGTGCTTCTTAATTTTGTCTGCATGGATCCTTAATCTTGCCCTGTGGTGATGGTGAGGTGTCAAAGCAGTGAATTTTAAGATGGGAGAAGTTGTCAAGAGGAACATTTTTCAAAGTTGCCAAAATTGGGATGTGGAGGTTATATCAAGGTCAGATCAATGTAAAGTGTGAATTGGGTTTTTTTTGCGAATGACTGCCAGGCATTGCAATAATGGAGATCTATGCCTGCATACATTTTAGGCATGTAATTACAGTTGAAAGTGTGAAACTGACTAATAGTAGCAAATATATTTAAAAAAATTCTCAATAAGCATGATAGCTATCTTCCATTACTACTACTGGTTGATTCATTGAATGCTTATTTATTCTGCAGTAGAGATCATTTGTATAATGATCTCTACTTCAGAAGAAATAATTAGCATAATGATACTAAATAGTTTTTAGTTATGTTATTAATATAATCACTTCAACTTCAAAAACTTCAGTTTGCAGTAACTTAAAGAATACTCCTGTTAACTCTAGGGACCTGAACTTTAGTGTGTTTTGGAGTACTGGTGTAATATGGTATTTTCTATTCATATTAAAAGTCTAATGTTGGTTAGTAGAAATAGTAATAGTAGTAATCAATAATTTAGTCTAATGTGTTTATGAAAACATTTTTTTAAACAGAAAAGTGTATATTTAATTTAAGGTAAGGAGAGGAAACCATTTTATATTTATAAAATATAGTAGATATGTAACCACATAGGTGTCACTGTGCTCGATCATTATAGATATCACAAATGCAGAAAAATTGATACACTGAATAAACCTATTATTATATAAAATTGTTTCCTAGATGTGACTACTGAAAACTGGCTGATTATATGTGTGAACCAAAAGCTAACGGACAGTTTTGTCATTTGATTTAGATTTTTTAAATCCCCATTTTTCCTGTGCAACTCAGTCCTGGAAGGTAGGTGAAGGGGAGACTTTGTCACCATATCCCAAGCCATCACTTCATCAACTTCCACATGTCTGTTCAGTTACAGTCATCTCCCTTCTCTTACCTGACACTCTAACTTGTCCATGACATTTCTGTTGAATGATGAATTAGCCAAGCACTATCATGTTTAAATGCTCTCATCATTTCTGCAAAGCCAGCCATTTTCTGTTCTCTTTTTTTCTGCCCAACTGACAGGACAGCTAGTGGCAGAAAAGTTCTGCAAGCTTTTAGGTTTCAAAGCAGCCAACTCCTTAGCAATTGCAAGGCCACCGAAAGGAGAAATAGTGAGATGAAAATTTTAAAAAATCTGTCAGCAGCAATGTCAAATGCTTTTTTTTACCAAGCAATTAGAGGTTTCATCATCACTGGAAGGTGTCAGCATTCATTATGCCTCAACAACAGTTAATTGCTTAAAGGTTAAAATTACACATCTGACAGCATTATAATTTAAGTGACAGACTCCCATTCTGTTGTGATGCAGACAAGCAAGGAAAGAAAGTGAGAGAGAGAGAGAGAGAGAGAGAGAAGGGCCACAAAAAAGAGAAAGTAAAAAAGACAGAGTGGTGGAATGATGCCATTTCAATCACTGTGTGTTGAGCCCAGTGGATTATCTGCAACAAAGAGAACAGATACAAGCACAAATATTCGAAAATACTATTCAGGCTAAGATTTATATGTGAAAGGTAGAACTCTCTTGGTGATGCAAAATCTCCAAATTGCTCCTGTAAGTAGAATTATACTTGTATGGATATCTTAAGTCATGCGGTATTATTTGAACACTATAAGGAACAAAATGCTTACATTTCTTTTGTTCCTTAAACTAAAATAGGTGGACCATACATTGCATTTTAAATGTGATGTGTAATGCTATAATGCTAGCAAATGTTTCCCTAACACTCACCATGATCTTAGTTGGTTAACCTCTTTATTAATTCCTTTCTCTGCACAGTGAACTTTGTAAAGCACCACACATAAGCCCTATGTTACAAAGCCAATTACTGTATTTAGACAGAATATTCTAGTGCAAGATCGACAGTTTTTACAGACTGTATTATGATGAAACAAAATGTTAAACATTGATAGCAAAAAAGCAAAATAGTTGATGTATTATAATGTATTCGTCTTTTCCTTGTCTATATGAGAATACTTGACCAAAAAAAAAACTGAAAATGTATTCGGATACAGAATGAAAATATCTAAAATATTTAGTATTTGATTTGTATTTTTACATGAGACAAAATGATCATTAACCATTGTTATTTGTCAATTGGTATAGGTGTTTTATAATAAATATTAGTAGTATTTTTTATGAAGTAATTACCAATAGCCATAAATCATCTGCTCAAAATTTGGTTTATTATCTGTGATCATTTTCTGCCACTGTACATGAAAAAAATAATTAGTTACAGCTGACTTACATATTAGTTACAGCTTATTCTATCAGAGTAGAGCTGCAGTTCCCCACAGACATGCTCTGGCTTATGAGCCATTCTCTTGCTTGCTAATGTGGCAGGGTGTTGACATATGGAAGTAGTTATGAACAGCAGCATCGAGATTATATATCCATTAGTATACTCGTATGTTGTTCATGAGCATTCAACCTTGTGTCGAAACCATAATGGCCATAAAATTTAGAACCATATTATTAGTATAAAACTAATTAAGAGATTGTGTTTCTCAATAAATTGACACAGACAATCTGCTCGCATTGTTCATATTGTTATTTTAAGAAGCATAGACCTGTATATTCATTATATGTGGATGGGCTACAGTTTGTTCTTTCAAGTGAGCAGTTGTTTACCTTGTGCCTTTTCCCCTTATCCTAAAGTAGAATACCTGATCCTTTGAACCGATTGTTTGTTTAACCACTGCAGGGAACGGAGAATCCCTGAGGTCTGAGCAAGTGTTGATCTGAGTTAGGATTTTAAATCGTCTAATGAGGAACTCTTTGGATAATTAGCACAGGCAGATATGCTTGCGGATAATTTGAGCACTCCAACACACAGAAAGCAAGGGGAGGGGTGAACAGAGAGAGACATAGAGAGAGAGGGACAGAGAGAGGGGAAATGCAAAAGAGAAAGAGCAGGGTTAATGAAAATTATCACATCAACTTAGTCCCTACCTTTCATTGTTCTCCTTTGTTCCATACTGACTGCGTCATTAGGAGAGCAATGGAACAATTAGCTATATGCTTCATGGAGGGCCCTGGGCTCAATGGTAGGGAGCTGGGTGGGATGAGTTCAGCTCCGCAGTGGTAATTAGACACTTGGATGTGTCGGTTTGTGAGGTCTATCAGGAAATGAAGCAGAGGGGGTGTGCCTCTTGGGAAATGACAGCCTATCCTTCACCATCCCCAAACCGTGAACCACAGGAGACCACAAACATGAGCTGGTTCTAGTTTATACAAGTGTACAAGTTCTGACTGGCTTGCTTTACAGGAGAAGATATTTGGCTGGGTTTTTATGTGAAACCGTATATTTGGGGCTGGACACCAGCAACTCACAAAAATGGTAATTTTATGTTCCATTAAATCCTGATTGACCATAGACACACACAAAAACTATTTTTCTCCAAAACACCATTTGCATAAGTGAGTGACACAAGTTTGATCGTACTGCTGATTTGTGTTCATCGAGAGCTAAGTAACTGTGCCGTAACATCCCATCATATTGTACAATGACACATTGTGTGAGAAACAGCCTGCATATTTCATGCTTTCCAGTGGCTTGTTTGTTGTGTTTTCTCTTCTCCATAGCCTCTTTCAGCTGACAGAGTGGAGCGAGGAGTGCTCGATGCCATGTCAGAGTTAATTACATTTTTAAATTGAGGTTGTCTTTGGGCCAGCTGCTGGGGAAGAGTGACAAAGCTAGGCTATTAAGTGCATAGAGGGTGTGAAGAAATGGGGCTGAGACGAGTTAGCAGATACCTGCAAGCTACAAGCTCAGACTTGCTGCATGGCAGAGATGTGATTAGGCGATGGAATTAAGCATGAGCATGTCCTCCTCCAGTCCTCTGCCGGCACCGGAGATCCAGCTAGAAAACAAGTTGTTGATTGGTGCTGAATTGTCAGCTGTTTTTCATGACATGCAGCTTCCCAGGCTTGCAAGTATTGGCAACCACACTTGGTCCTATTTATATCAGCTCTTCACACCTGCTACACAGGCACGGACAACTGAGCTGGTAGGCAATGTAAGAAGGCACAACTACAAGTTTTGCTGATGACAGAGGATCCTCTTGTTATTTCAGTCCAAGGTTCATCCAGTTCTGAGTTTCTCAGTGGATGTGGCAACAGGCCTATTTAATACGCCTCTTACCATTGGTGGAGGACACATTTCTTTCTCTTGTTATCCATAGCTGGTGGACGTCAGCCTCAGAGTTTTCAGGAGATGCTAAACAAAACCGATGAAGCGCTCCCAGGACTGCAGAGATGCTCTTTTTTTAACCAAGCTATTTTTCTCTATATGGTTTCACAAAGGAACTGGCCCCCTCAGTTGAAGCGATTTGCAGTTCACAATGCTTCAGCCTAACCAGTCAGGTCAGGTCAAGTTGAGCCACACAATGGATTCAAGTCTCTCACCCAAGACGTCTCTGAACCAGCTCCCCCTCCGCACTACAAAACTGCACAAAGTGCCACACACAAAGAGCCAGAAATAGTGAGCAACCTAACATCATTCTTATCTTATTACTGGAAAAACTTTCAGAACATTTAAAAATGATTTTGTAATAAAGAATGCAAATTGTTAATGGTTTTGCCAGTTAGCCATCGGACTGGCATAAGAACAACGATATATGTATTTTTTTTTATTTATTATGTGTAATTATATGCTTAATCATCACAATTCCCTTAAAATCATCTGTTAGCAGTTACAAATGTTTCAATTTTGTGTACAGCTCTGGGGTTATTTTAAACCAGATGGACACTAATGTATTTATTACCTGATTTAAAACACATGGGAGACCGCATTCATGACAACAGATTTATCTAATTCCTTTTTAAACTCACACACATCAAAAATTAGTCAGATTGCAGAGTGGTTATTTCAAGGTTTCATTTAAACCTGTGATTAAATAAGATCTCAGAGAAACATAATTATTTGAGCTGTTGTTTTGCATGTGAGTGATAAATTAAGAACTGAAAAACAAGTTAAAAAACTGGAAGCCATAGCAATAGTTAACAGTGTTTTCAGTATTCAACTGTTAGGAGCGGGCAAACACAAAATCAATCCAATTAGATCCAATCATCTATTGTTGGGCCAGATTTAGAGAATCTGTCATTTCTTTTGATGATATAAAACTCACTTGGTACAAAGTAAAATTAAATTGGCAAAATGTTGCTCATAATGTCTGAGGCTGGGGCAGCATGGTGGCACAGTGGATAGTGGGCAGCAAGAATATCGCGAGTTTAAGACTGCATATGCTGGCCGATTGTGATTTAACCACCAATTTTGGTCACTGTTCCTAATGCAGTGATTATTTAGTGTTTATGTACACGCTAATCCAAACAAGGAAACGGACATATTAAGAACATGTATGTATTGTTAATGTTGGATTTAATGTCCTTTTTAGAGGTTCGAATTTTGTTAAACAACTATAGTGAACTTTATAACGAAGCATACTTGTTTGAGTGGCATGTTTCATAAATCTTTGTCAAACATAAATTGTGATTACAAATATTATTAATCTATATACACAATCTTTTATGTCTCCTCTTTAGGTTTAGGGATTTTATTAGCCTTTTTGTGGACATTTATTCTCTGAATTTCTGGATAATACAGTATGTTATGTGTGGAATAAGTTTATTAAGAAAGAAAGAAATCCTCTGTATAACTTTTAAAGTAGGAACATACTTGTCACTTATTTGCATAGTCACCCAATTTCTATTTTCTGCTGACTCCTTCCAGTGATGATGTTTTGCTGTTGTATGGGTCACTGCACACACGTATAATCCAATGATGTTTAAGATCCTTTTTATTAAAGCGGAAAATTAAAATTAAACTTGCCATATGTTGATGTGCCGAGTTTGATTGGACAAGCCAGCGTTGTGGTGAATTATTGTGACGTTCTTTTTGCTAATAAAGTTGGAGGGGCAATTATAACCTCAGTACTGTGATAATAAGGGGTAATTGCTTGTGTTCAGCAATATACAGGCTCATGGCCTCGGGTAGCATACAAGATTTCTCTCTCTCTCTCTTGCAGAGTACAAAGACTTCAGCTGGGTTTAGGTTCATTTACTTGTGCTCACACTGATTTCAACATGGAGAATAAAGCCTGTAGGCACACAGTATATGTATATACTTGAACATGATGAAGAGCGATGCAATAATAAATAACACGAATAAAATAGTCATAAATAATTACACACAAACACCACAGACATGCATACTATAAATACCCATGCACATGCAGGATGTGGAGGAAGAGCATCTGATTTGTCACATTTGAATAACTAATGTTAAGCCAAAAGGAAGTGCACACAGTGATGTGTTCATTCATCTGCATAAATACCACCTGTCCTGAGTACATGCAGCTACTCCAGTGGAGAAATCTTTTAGTGTTGGCCCATGCATACCAGCCTATCAGCAATGGCCCAGCTGTGGCTCTGGCATCCTAATCGTTTTCAAGTGTCTGGAAAAGCTCAGAGTGATGCTGCTGGTGCTGGGGAGAGATGATTTTCATTCCATGTCATCTGCCAGCAAGACATAGAGGTAACATATGAAAAAACAAAGCCGAAGAACCCAGACAATATCATGTGTAATTTATATTGTCTGTTTATTAATGTATGCATGGATACCTTAGGTAATTCCAAAACTGGATTAGGATTCTTTGGAGCATACTGCATCTAACATATTACATGCTAGAGTAAAATAAAGATTTTTACAGTTGTCAAATTCTCTATTTCAACATATAAAACACCCTTTGTTTGTTTGTTAACCATTTCTGTTTATTGAGTATTGTACACTATACTTTGAGCCTTCGTGTTTTCTGGATTTTGCCATTTGTTTTTATAAATAAAATAAGAAATATCTCTTTTGTGTGTATTGCACCTACACAGCTTGTTAATTTCTGAGGATGCAGGATTCGCAAGGCAGCCATTTTAAGTATGCATTTTTGTAGTTACCATGAAGTATTTAACATCAAGTATATTCCTACTCCTAGGCTCTTATTATTATAATCAGAATTAGTTTCTAAAACATTTGTGGTAAATTATCACTTTAAAAATAAGTCTTTATCAATAATAATAATAATAATAATAGACGACAACCATGGCAGGAATGTAGAATGGTAGTCGTCTTCACTGCGGCACTAAGTGGACTCTATTGGTTTCACGCAGTTTTTGCAAACTGATGAAGGTGTATGACATGTCCCGGATCTTATCCTCCTAGCACCTTGGTCAATGTTCCGGGTAGCAGTCAGCACATGTGTGAACACAGCAATATATTTTTTGGAAAATCACAGTAGGCGTGTTGATGATGCACAGGGGTTAGACAATGAAACTGAAACACCTGGTTTTAGACCAGTTTTTGTATGGTGTAGGGCCTACAAGTCTTGCACAGTGGTCAGAGGTATTTTAAGCCATTCTTCTTGCAGGATAGTGGCCAGGTCACTACATGATGC
>JAOUQV010000014.1:10864456-10884425 GCA_028565295.1 Aspidoras spilotus | reverse complement strand
CACTCACAGACACACACACACACACACACACGCACACACAGACACACGAGCACAAAACAAAGTGACATATGATATATGAAGATATACACAAGGGTGCACCACCACAGCACACACTGCAGTTTCTACACTCTAGTTGTCAATGCATACAACTCACATTCTAGTGTAAAGGGGACTTGCAGAAGTCTATGTATTTGCATATAATGCTAAGCATCTGAAAATAGTAAGCATAATTGTCGTTCTTCGGTGTAAACAATCTTTATATGTATACGACATATTAAATATACCTTATAACAGTTAAAAAATCAATCTAGGGGATATACAGTGGTTAACCATATACTTATGCATATTTTATTCAACACTTGTTGCTACAAGGAGCACATCATCACATGTTTGTATCAGCTAATCCCACTTGGCCATATCTTTGGGTCTTTGATTTTAAGTCAAGCAGCCACCATGGCCATGTCTCCCTGTAAGAAGAGTCCCCATATGTGTGATCAGACAAACTCAGGGGAGGAGTAGATCAGATTAGGGAACTGCAACTCCATTGCCTCCCTGGTGAGATGGGTAATGAGGTCCCACAGTCCAGACACTTCCAGAAGACCATAGGAGCAGCTTCTCCGCCTAGCACGCATCTCAACCCCGATCTTACAGTAAGCTTACTAGAGCTGCACTCTGAGATAAAAAAGCTTCCTGATGTAAACACCAACAACAGTTCTTACTTAGCTCCACTAAAAGACTGATTAGCTCACCAATGGATCCTGCTAAAAACTTGATCCCCTGGGAGTGATGCATGGCAGTAGATAAGGACACCTACTGTTTGCCAATTAATTTAATGCCTGACACCATGATGGCTTTTACATTGCATTGTCCTGGTGGGAGGGCAGTGTAAGCAAAGATTACTAGGCTTATTCACAAGGCTTACAGCAGACGAGTTGTATCAGTCAAAGAGAAAGTGATTGTACATGTAATTAGTTATATTCAGTTTTAAATTTCTCAAATCTGACTGAATTACAGTACATCTGCTATGGTTTTGTGGCATTTTTAGGCAGCATGTAAGCATTATGTCAAACATAAAGGTTAATTACATTTCTTTTCCAACAGAACAGAATTTGTCCCTAACCAACAAAGCAAAAAAATACCAAATGTACAGATTAGGTTATTAAGCTGGCATTATACTTAAAGTTATAAAGAGGGTGACGGTATTTAAGTGAATGTATTAATGTATTTCTCATCATTGTATATAGCTTTCATTTCTGCATCTTGGCAACCACTCACGAAACTGAAAAACATTCAAAAACACGTGGGCGGAATGAAACTACTTAGTTGGAAATGAACAAACAGCCCATTCATTAAGGATGTGTTTAACTGGTAAATAAACACATCATTAAAGTGAAGACTGGAGTGGTAAATGTACATTTCACAGATCAGTCATACACGCTAGAATAAACAAATGAGTGCATAAGGGTTCATATGATTTTGTTTGCTTTGGATGCACTGAAAAGTAGTAAAACTAGTAAAATACAGCATTGAAATGCAGGAAATGTCAGTAAAAACTACTGGGGTGTGTGTAATGCTGCATATGAACATATCTTAACATAATAGTGGTGAAATTCTGTGTAATTAATTGTAATTTTAAAGCAATATTTCAGATGAATAATTTGAATTGAAGGATCAAGTCCATTGCTTGCATTTTTATATATATCCGATTCTTTAGACATTATTGTATAAAAACCATGGTTACAAATCTGAGAATAAAAAAAATAAAAAAGTTACAAGTTTAAATGCAGTTTTATATTGAACTACACAAACAATGAGAACTTTGTCCAGTGAAAGCCATGAGCGGGAAGGATGCCATATTTTACTTAGTGCTGTACTGATAAATACCAGACTAAAATATCTTAACAAAATAGTGGTCAAAATCTGGGTTAGTAATTGCAGTTTTATAGCAATATTCCAGATAAATAATTTGAATTGAGGGATCAAGTTCATAGCTTGCATTTCTATACAAATCACATTCTTTAGACATTAATGTATAAAAACCGAGGTTACAAAGTTTAAATGCAATTTTGAATTGAACTACATTAACAATGTGAACTTTGTCCAGTGAGAACCATGAACAGGGAAGGATGTCATATTTTGTCTCAGTGCTGTACTGAGAAATACCAGACTGAAATCTTCAAAAAAAAAGAAAATAATGAGACTCCTTTTAAAGATAGCATTTAATAGATAAGTATTTCGATGTGATAATTGTAGAAACAAAAACATATATCTGACCACTGGTCTTGCTCTTTACAAGATTGACCATATCCATGAATAGAACTTAGACTTCCCAGGACTCTGAAAAGAGTGTTTTTCTTCTTGGGAACAGGCAAATGCAATGCTAGGTACCTTTTAAATTGACCAGTTCTCTCACCAGGGTGAAATAACAGATTAATAATGAGCTTCAGTAATGAGCTCCCCGGAGTGTCCACCACACCTCCCTCCATCCCACCTTACTTTATCCGTTCCCTTGTTGGATGGTAGTGGGTATCATTCACACATCACAAAGGAAAAAAATGGCTCGGATGGCATTTGTGTGCGAGAGAAATAACTGCTATTGCTCTGACATATTGTTCCATTAAATCATGCTCCGTGATTGGTGATATAACATATCTGGTGAATTAATATGCTACAGGGTCTTGTAAATTACACTGGTGCTCACTTCTCTTTGTAAACACAAATTCCACCTACAGTCATTCAGTCTGACAGTACCTACTCAATATATCACAGTACAAAATTGCTTCAAGCTTAACCAGATTTGGGATTTTTCCCTTCAGCAGCTGCAAACCCAAAGCAACAATCGGGGCACACGGCAATATAAACAAAGGGAAAATGAGTTAATCCTGATATTTCTGTCTTGTGGTCTATATATGATAAAGACATGTGGGCAGTAGTGAATTATAAGATGGCTACCGCTGTGTGGCATCTTTGTCCAGCATCATTAGCTACTGGACTACATGTTCAGCCGATCTGCAGGAAGTAGTTAAGATGAGTGAGAGGTAAGCAGGAGACTTACAGAGGCGGAACCATTTTATGCTACACCATGCGACAATGATAATAACCTCTGTGTTTCAGCATTAATGCCCTCTGTTTTTATATCCTCCCGGGACAGACAGCATATGTGCAGCATAGAGGCATCAGAAAATTTTAACCTCTCTTCAATTTAAATGCAAAGGTGTCAAAAGGGAAACTTATACTTGATTTTGGTTACTGAGTTCCAATTTAATAAATTATATAATAAGCAGTAGTCACACTGACGCCATGTTATGTATCATCATCGATTATTTTTCTATTTCAGAAAATCTATTAGATAGATCTACACTATTTGTAAATAAGAGCTTAGCCAAATAGTATGTTTGCCCTTTTTTCATTTTGTGATTTTTATTGCTCAAGTAACAGGGTTCTTGACAATTTTGGCCATATTTTAAATATCAGTATAAAAATTGGACAAGCATAAACTCATTATTTAAATTTAAATTTTGCGTTACAAAAAATCAGAACATGGGACTTTTGTCATTGACCTTGGTTTATATACTTCTACTTACCTGGATAAGTTGATAATAACATAATTTAAATAATTTGGTGATATGTATGCTAAACAAAACATAAAGAAGATAAAAAAATTTTCATAATTTTGTTGATGTGTTAGTGCTCATGAGTGTGTATCCTTTTAAGCTTACATAGTAAGTGCTCCCAGATGGATTCTGACATAATTTTGACTACTTACAAATGCCATGGCATAACACAATGCTGTTATAAGCTTATTCCTCTTCTTCTCATTATTATTATTATAGTAATATTTACAGAAACCACTCATGTGTGAACCATAAGCAAACATCCGAACATCCAAATAATAAAATCTGATGTTAGATATATGCAAGACTATTAAGTCTTACTCTACTTCTTTAAGCACCAATGAGTTGGATATCTCGCATTAGTACTGCATCTTAGAACACTGCAATGCATACTAAGGAAGCCAGAATATCTCCCTGTGAAACAAGGTCTAAAATGTATGTCTTGGGCTCTCTCCTGATCTCTTTATTGCTTATAAGTTTGAGGATTAGTGATAGATCAGGGTATTTCTGACACTCTAAGCTTAACCTGTAAAGCAGAAGCTGAATTGTAGCTCCAAATAGCGAAAGGCTGAAATTATATATAATGGTGTTTAAGAAATTAGCAAAGGTAACGATCTGGAGAATCATGGTCTAGATTCAGAGCCATCAGTATTTCCGCAGATTGAAATTATTGATTGAATTTTATGTTTAAAATCTACTCCTAGTACAAATGAAAGTTTGTGGGTCTGTGACTAAAGATACAGTCCTGTGTCCAAGACTTAAAATCAATCAATCATGGACAAATATTTGCATAATCAACCATCATATTCGCCATACCTCCATTGATTTGTTTTCTGCTCCTAAAAAAGAGCAAGGAATTGCTCTTGAAGAAGAAAGCAAAGAATAAATACATCTTGGACTGCTTCTAATCTGCTCAATAAGTGCTCTGCCATGAAACTGACTAAGATTAAGTGCTTGGAAGCCTTGGTCAGAGTATTAATATTTAAATTTCCCTCCAGATAATCAATAGAAGGGGCACTTCTGTGCGTGGTTAGTCTCATATAGCAGACGATAATAGGGAGAAAAACCTCCCGATTAAGACTCTTACAGGCTCTTCATACTGTGCTGTGCACAATAGTTTAGCACTGATTATAACCTATTGAGGCAGAAAACCTGATCGAATATGACCCCTTTTGAATTCCCTGTTCCCTCAATGGAGTGTCAAAAAGAGCATTCAGCAGTTCATGTAGCAAAATGGCAGCTCGTCAAAATTGTTCTCCACGTCTCCTTTTCATACGTTATGCAAGAACAAATTTGCTTTTTTCTTAAGACAATACTTTGATATGTGAGCTAGAGCAATATATCTCATTCTTTCGTGCAGTATACTAATAAAATCCCAGCTTAGTGCTTTTTGTCTTTTCAATGCTTTGAACTCTTTCATCGATTAAAGGCCACTTTTTTGTGCTTTAGCCTGTGGTGTGCACTGACTGTAAAAGCACTCACAAGAACACAAGAAGCCCACATGCACAACTTTGAGTGTCTTCATGTGGACCACACATCCTAAGCATTTGCATAATTTGAGCATTTAAAAAAGCGAGAGAAAAACAGACCTAAAATGGGGGGAAGCTTTTTAGTTTACAAACAATGAGAAGAAACCATGGTGTTTACCTCACCTAACCTGAAGGGTTAACCACTTCGATCAAACTGCAACCAAAAATTTCTGGAGCTACGTCTTTGAATCAGACTTTTGTGAAAGGTCCAGACTCTTTTACCATTGTCTATGCTTAGCTGAAACATTGCCGACAGAGGAAAAGAAAAGCCTTATGGTCATGCAAGCGCAGGAGCCGGGAATAATATCTCATTTGAAGGGCTAGCAGAGAAAGAAAAGCAGAAGGAGCTAAAGAAGTAGCTGGGAGGGTGTTAAAAGAGAGCAAGTGTAAAGCTGAACTGCTCAGTTCATTTTCCAGCTCACTGGCCATCGTAATCCATCTATACCAGCTGCTAACAAGATTGGGTCTGAAGTTTACCTCCACAATGCCTTAATCAGATTTAGAGCCACAAAGATCAAATAACGTCCCGACTGCAGGCAAGTTCACCTGGGCCCTTGATTGCAATGTGTGGTCGATAAAATTTATAAAAAAGTTAATTATGGTTGATTGTTTCAATAATAATAATAATAATAGCAACAATAATAATAACAACATTAATAATAATAATAACAATAATAATAACAACAACAACAATAATAATAATAATAAAATATTAAATAAAAAAAAGAATACATTATTATTATTAATGATAACAATAACGATACTTTTGATTATTAACACACTCCTTTTTAAACCTCAGAAGCACCAGGTGGTGTCTAGGTTTCTAGGACATAGGCAATTTAAAAGAATGACCACACTCTAGTTGCAATGCAAATTTTACCAGTCTGGGAAACAGATTCTGGGCAGAGTTGAAGCTTTTACAACAGTTGAGGCTAATTGTCTTAGATCAAGATATGATTTTGGGAGCTTTGTGGTTTTGTTTTCTTGCTTCTTTCTTTTTCTTTTTAGCCCCAATGGCTGTCCACAAAGAAGGCCAGCCTTAGTAACGGGATTATTCAGAAACGCATAGTGCTGCAGTTGTCTCGCAGCAGATGGTGCACACTGCTTCACCTTTGAGAAAAGTTAATTAAGCCCGCCATATTGTGCTCATCCAGGGAAAATCTTCAGTAATATAGAGCAATCAAAGTCTGTTTCTCTATTTAAAGTGTATTCTGTTTGATGGCCATCATAGATGGCCAACAAGAGTAAGTCTTGTGTACTTTGTTCAGGGCCAGACATACCCTGTTCTTTCCCACCAGCAAATGTCCAGAATTATCGTGCCAACTAGCAACTCACACCATGATGTCCAGTAAATTAAACCCCTCTGTGAAAACAACAATCTGTTGTGAGATAGCAGCTTAGACTTTAGACGGTTTTTCTATGCCACAGCTCAACTACAGATAATAGATATATTTAAATTTCACTGAAATCACTTTGAATAAATAAAAATTTAACTAAAATATTAAGATGAACATACATAAACCTGTGGCAATGCACCCGAAGGGCCGGAAGTTATTTGAGACTGATTCAGGGATTGAGAATGAAGACTGAAAGCCCTGAATCTGCCAGTGTTTTATTGGCAAACTGGGAGAGCTGGATTAAGGGCCAGAGTGAAATCAGAATCACAAAATAGCGTTCAAAGTGCCCAACATGCAGGAAAGAGCATGCTGAGTGCAATATAAAGTAGGGGTTAAGCTTATTGTAAACTCTCTCTGCAAAGATCCAAAGGTAGATGTTACATATGATTAGAGGACCTTTGGTGTGGAGGTCCCGTCGTGCCACTTCCGTTCCAGTTGAGCATTACTGATTTCTTAAAACCCCTGGCCACAGCTACCTTTTGATTTTTTTATCCACTCCTGCAATTTAATTTTGATGTTCTTGTTATCTTTTTTTCGGAAAACAATTTTAATGGTAAACCTGCTTACAGTACATTTTGATAGGTTCCATTAAAATTGTTATAGACCCATTTGTGTGTAGCTCTGTAGTTTGTATTTAGAGTACTTGAAATTGAAGTTTCTTGTTTGCATTTTTTTCTAACATTAAAATGTGTTTTTCTGTCATAACCATAATAATTATTTGGCAAAAATTTGCAAGAAGAATATAATTTTAACTGAACTCAACAAATGGCAAAACTAATTTTATTAGATTGTTCAGGAAATCATTAAGCATTCTACTATGTCCGTGGTCGCAAAAATATTGAAATAACTTTGAAAGAACAGGAGTTGATTGGTTAAGGTGCAAAGCTTTAGCCATGTTAACCAAGTCAATTGTCTCTTCATTGAAAGCCTCATGTCCTCTCGAATATGTTTAAGAAGCAACGCTCAGCATTCTCTTAGACGCCGGTTTGCATGGGTATTACGTCCCCTTGAAGTGTGGCCTCCTCCCTCCAGAGCCATTGATATCCTTCTATTGCTTGAAAGAGGCTGCGGACAGACCCACCAGGATAAAAGTGACTCCCGCTAATCACCCAGTAACTACGGGTTAGTTGAGGTGGAGGCTAGAAAAGATCCAGGCAATATCCCACATTCAATTTCCATAGGCCCAGAGCTACATAATATTCTAGAAATCACAAAACTCAATTCGACTTCCTCTATATGAAGTTAATGTTAACATGTTAACATGAGGCTGAAGGTTAGCTGATTGTCCAGCATATATTAATAGTCACAGTTGGACAGGTTGTTATTCATGTGGTGCAGGATGACCTTTCCATGTGTGAAAATTACATCAAGACCCCCCCAGCCCCAACCCCTCCCACAAACCACATAATACGGTCCAATTAAAGGAGAAGACAATCTGTACCTTACCTATCAACACCACCCACGCACCTCCTAATAGATTCTAAACTTACACTTATTCACATTCAGTTCATATTTCAAATGAAACACAGCTGGTTGGACGTATTTAATGAAAGGTAGCCTGTGTAGTCCTTTGATAGGCACTAGTAACTTCATAATTTACTGATTTATAATGTATATATATGCCCTAATAGAAAAAGGCTTCTGTTAAGCAATTTCTTACTCAAGATCACATCAAATCAGTGAATATTAACATTTTAGATTATACAGGCTGACAAAAACTGCTAATTATGCATACTGCATAGAAAGAAATTCTGCAAAATACAGCATAAGGTATGCATCTCACATATAGCTTGACCACACCACTTTCAAAATGCACATCCAAAGTCTATAATACACAATAATACAATATGATGTATTATATTAGTGGCTACATGCACATTAAACAAAGTACACTAGTTCAGGAAAGATGTCACACTCAGTCAGTTGCAATGAGAGAAAAAAAAACAAGTCTTACTCAACCTTCATTAGGATGAGGATTTCAAACTCAGACTCATGCGGTGAAACTAAAGGTGCTGCCTCATCAGCCACAAACTGACAACATGATTTACCCGCATCCATAATTGTGCTTCTTCTTATCTGCAGTTACACCATTTAATGACAGTGAAACTTGAAGCCCTTTTCTTGGATAGTTTTAATGAGACCCCCTTCTTTTAAAGACCACAAAATGCCACCAATTTAAGTTCTGACAATTTTCTCTACTTCCACTTGAGAACCACCTAAGGAGAGGAGAAATCATCGCACTGGCCAACGGCAGCGACAGTTAAAGAGGAAATCAGCATGGGTCTGCTTGCCCAGAATGACCAGCACCAGATTAAAATTCAGGAAATAATAGCTTTCTGTCATATGCTTGTCATGATGGCCTCACACTAACTTTTAATTAAGATAAAAAATAGTTTCAGTGTGGCCATTTGAAAAAGCAGGAGAAACGAGTGAAAGACAGAATAAAAAGGGTAAGTGAAATGCACTTTTTTCGAATAAAAGTTTGTTTTTGTGTATAATAGCAAGCTGTGATTTTAATTGAAATCATTTGTAATAAAAAGCTTTGTAGTTATCATAAATTAGAAAGCAAATAATTCCCCTTTCTTTATCCTGCATTTTCATTTTGTCCTTCTGCATTTGTGCGTCTCAGACACAGTTCAAACTGAGCTCCAATTGCATCTTATTGTCTTGGGATTGTGTCTTTCTTACTGCTCTCTTTAGGGCCTTAAGATCTTTGTAGCTCTCACCGCCTTTTCAAAACAGAGATCACAAGCCTAGTTTTCGCTAATCTGTTTGCACATCTTACAAACCCCAAATGAAACTTATCTGAGAGCAATCTGGATCAGTTAGTTGGTGAAAACGAGAAAATTCTGTCTGAGGCAATGCGTTCGTGCATGGAGCTCATTGCACTGGACTATAGGCTTGATCTTCCCACAAACAGATTAGTTAAGAATGCATGCAATATACAAATCCATTACAGATCAGCAGGAGACATTTGCATGACTTTATTGTTCTTGTGCAGCAAGTGCAAATATATACAACAGTCATGTGTACAATCATGTGAAAAAATAGGACACTCTATTAAAGGCTTTGTGTTTTTAAACATAATTTGTGATATGGAAATTACATATATAAATATGTATTTAAATATGTTTAAAACCTTCTGTAAAGTGTAGTTTATAGAAAATGCAACTTATGGTAAGAAATAAATTAGGACACATGCTCATTTATTCCTATTAAAATGACTAAAATCACACACAGGTGTATCACATCTACAGCAAATGATTAGTACATCATTATTCAGTATTTTAAAGAGGTTTGCTTATTTAAAATTCAGAGTGAACACCATGTAAATATTGAATGGGATGTCTGAGACCATCAAAAATATAGTTTATTAGACTGGTAAGGGATTTAAACAGCTCTCAAAACAATTTTAAATTAGCCATTCCACTGTCCGTACAATATTCTGCAACTAGAGGACATAAAACAACTTTCAAAATATGCTCTGGTCTGGATATCCAAGTAAGTACATCCAAACAGCAGACTGCAAGATGCTAAACGTCTTTAAAATTATCCCCTAAATTGTAAATAAATTATGTACATCAGGCTTTTGCGACTGATGATGTAATACTGCAATGTATCATGGCACGAACAAAGGAATTTTCTGTTGTTAATGTTCATCAGGCTTAAAAAGGTACAAAATGATCTCTAAAGATTTCGGAATCCACCAATCCACAGTGAAATATTGTGTACACTCCAAGAAAAAGGCGTGTAATAGTTGGCAAGGTCACAAAGGACCACAGGGTAATTTATAAGCAGCGGAAGGCCTCTCTCACATTAATTTCAATGAGTCCACCATAAAAAGAACAACAATGGTGTGCAAGAGAAAGCCACTTTTCAAAAAACATTGCTTAACCAGAAGGCTATAGGAAAACTGTTTTGTGGATGAATTAGACCAAAACATAATTGTTTGATTTGAATAAACAGTGTTGTTTGAAGAAAGTAAAACACTGCATTCCAGCATAAGAGCCTTATCCCATCTGTGAAGCATGGTCTTATTACCATGATGGCTTCCATCATTGTTAGAACAAGGAATTCTTAATTCTAACGTAAAATGTAAGGACATCTATCCATGAACTTAATCTTGAGAGAAGGTGGGTCAGTAAGACAACCACGCTAAGACAACATACAGTAAGACAACAACGCTAAGCACACAACAGTCCAGCTTTGAGTTGACAAGGGACTGAACCAGAATTTGCTTTTGTAGAAAGAAATTGATGAATCCTTCTAATGTTGTAGAGAAGAAATCGACATGACCAAGAGACATTGGCAATGTGGGAGTAAAAGGACAGTTTTTTTTCCTTAGTTACCACCAGGCTGCATGCCAAGATAGAGGGAGAGATCCGAGCCTTGTCGATAGAAAGGACAATGTCCTGGTGGAGACATTGAAAGTTTCTGTCAGAAGAAACTTTCAGAATTAAATGATCAATCTGTAAGCAAGAGGCAGTGAAAGTAAGTTCATTCTAATTGGCAATTCTAATTGGTGTAAATGAATGCCAGTTTTAGTGTTAGTAACTCTATAGCCAGTTCCAGGTTCCAGCCTTTAAATGCGGCCTTTAAATGCAGCCAATCATGCTTAACTCCAGCAGTTCTTGTCTGACCTAGTCTATGTTGTGCCTAGTAATAAATGTAATAAATTAATGACCTATAACTACATATTATTTTGTTTTTTGTTTAATTTTTTTTACTTACATTAGTCAGTTTCTAAATTTGTTAATTGAATTAATCAGCTGTTTTTATTTTCCTTTAACATTTCTTTATTACACAATTCATGTTAAAGCAGATGCTTTTGTGCAAGCATATGTTTTCTGAACTACTTCCCTCCCCTCATTAGGTGCATATGACATACGCTCTTATCCAGAGCGACTTACATTTATCTTCATCCAACTGAGAAAATGGGCCTTAACTGAGGGTTAAGGGCCTTGCTCAAGGCAAAACATGTTTGGCAGTGGTGGGATCTGAACACAATCTTTTGGTCAGTAGTCATATGCATGTAAGTCTGTGGCCATTCACTAAGGCAGTATGGTAATTTGTATATTGTTATAAGGTCATGGAAACAAGCTTAAATGTAAGTTTATTTGCCCCTCCCTGTGCATGATGGGAAAATAGCAAATTCAAGGTTGTATGAATATGAATGGATATTGTACATAATGACTGTATATTATATGATGTGCAATGGCGGCACAGTGGAGCACTAGATAGTGCCGTCGCCTCACAGCAAGAAGATTCCAGGTTTCATAAGGACATTTTCATAAGGACACGTTACTGCTTTTGCATTGTATTTCTGTAAATACCTTGTTACATGCACCTGAATTTCCTGCCCTAGGTGCAACAGCAGACAAAGGGATTGGATGCTCAGTTAGTTTATCCCTATCCCACATAGCACATCAGTGCAGCCAGCCATTAAAAATGATGATGGTAGATTGTTATGGGATTGCTTTGGTGGACCCAGTCACAAGACTTAGGGAATTTAGATCAGGAATCTAGATGGGTAATGATGGGAGTGATAGACACAGAGTGATAGCGGCGCTAACATGGAGGCAAAGAAGCTCTCTTTATCAACAATCTAGAAACACATTTATAAAATATATATCTCTAAAAGGAAAAAATATTTAATTAAAATAAAAAGCACATGCACATTAAAAATACTAGACAGATGTTGATAAGAGTAAAAGCACAATATCTAACACTTTCCATGCCTCAGATTACCTCCGGGTTTCATGCCTTACCACCTCCCTGCTATTCGTCTTGGGGTAACTTCTTCCCTAGCATACTTCTGAGCTGCTTAAATAAAATGAGACTTATGTGTAACCGTGTGTGACTGATTCATTCTGTGGCGTCAGGTCTTGTGTCGCCACCTTTCTATGCTGTGCTCTCTGGCAGAGCGCTAACCAGGGAGTGCCACAGACACCCCCTGCTTGCCGCCGGCGATATCTGTAACATTGAATTTTCATGTTATTTTGTTTGTCCTTATGTAGTCTGACCTCCTCAAGGACAAACCTCTGCACTCAGTTCATCATTTCTTTTTATTCGGTTTTACGCATGCTATGCAGGCTATACGGAATATGTATTCTTTAATTTTCTATACCTGCTTAATCCAACTCAGGGACAGAGGGAGCCTGATGCCCAGGCAGCTCAATGTTCAAGGCAAAAAATGATGGCATGAGGATTGGGGGCACTTAGGGACATAGGGACACGCATTCGACCTTGTTATTTAGACTGTCCTGAGGTCATCACTTATATTCTTTTCTACTTTATCTCTATATTCCACACATTATTTCTTACCATCCTTTAAGCTCTTCCAGTCCAGTCACTTGCTGTGCACTAGTATGAGAAATGAACATAAATGTTCTTCTCCTGCTGCCTTTGACAGAGCCTATGTTCAAATTTTGCCCCAAACTCATGGCTAATGAGGGATCTATACTCTGACAAGTGTTGCAAAATGCATGCTCCTGGCCATGCCGAATTCTAATGGAAGACAACAATGTGTCTGTTGTGGAATAAGCATCAGGATAAGTACAAGCTCCATCGCCTTGCTGCCCAGTCATTACTGGAGCAGAGAGACACATACACAGACAGAGAGGCACGCACAGTTCATTTTGGCAGCTGAGCTCTCATGTGAATGCAGTCTAACCTCTGCCTTAGCAAACCTAACAAAACGTCAACAAACCCTGTAATATTACATGATAACAACTACAAGTAAATCAATGAGACACCGCTCACGTGGCCTCACAGCAAAAAAATTCTGTATGGAGTTTGCAATTTCTCCCCGTGTTTGCGCGGGTTTTCTCCCAGTACTCCGGTTTCATCCCACATTCCAAAGACATGCATGATAGGTTAATTGGTGTCTCTAAATTTCCCGTTAGTGCACCCTATGATGGATTGCCACCTGTGTAGTGTTCTTCCTGCCCTTGTACCCAGAGGGCACCAGCTTCCCCGACCCTAAACCTAGGATTAAGCAAGTTTAGAAAATGAATGAATGAACAGCTCACATGGGGAATTCAGAGATGCAGTGCATATTCAAAGCATGAACCGGATCTATTAAAAATATACTGTATGTTGTGCAAGTTGATTTCCAGTCAAATATAGCGTTTCTAATATATTATCACAGTTCAGTTACATTTAGTATTTTTTCCAGGTCAGAAAAACATGCAAGTAATACTTTGGCTTAGGGGGGTGTAAAATGTTGGGCGATGAATATCACAAAATCGTAGGAAAATGATAAACATGCACAAATAAAGCTAAATAATGTATTTAAGTAACATTATTTCAAATGTATTCATACTGTGAAGTTGAGTTATTGTATGCAATTACTTATAATTGTGACATATTCCTAGTCAACCAGGTTATTTGCCTTGCTGGATGCATAGATAAACCATTGCATTATTATTATTATTATAATGATTATAATAATAATAATAATTATTATTATTATTAATTTGTGGGATTTTTGTACATATATATGTGGTCATGCTTCCGCACCTGAGTGAATTGATTAACCGCTCACTTCCGCAGCACAAGATATATGTAAACCCCACTTACTAAAGCTTCTGGCTTTTTTAATAATAAAGAACATGTTCTGCTGTGAGTGGGTGCCGCAGTAGATAGTGATGTGGTCTCACAGCAAGAAGATCCCGGATTCAAACACAAATTTCTGTGTGGAGTTTGCATCTCCCCGTGTTTGTGCGTGTTTTCTCCGAGTACTCCGGTTTCCTGCTGCATTCCAAAGACATGCATGATAGGTTGATTGGTATCTCTAAATTGCCCGTCAGTGTGTGAATGTGTGTGTCTTTGTGTGTCTGTGCGTCCTGTGACACTAAAAGGATTGAAGGGGTATAGAAAATGAACGAACTGCTGTACTGTAGTTATTTAAATATTATGTCTGAATACAAAATTCAGAGGGCATGGTTTAAATGCATTTATTTAAGAAGTATCACATCTCCTAGCTATTTATACTTGAAGGATTTAGCAGAGTGAACTTGAGCTGAGTGCACTATAGTCACTGCTGGAGGTGACACTGGATGATAAAGTGCAATGTTTCCACTGGGCAGGAAGCTCCTGAATGATAACCTAATTGCATCACACATGCAGGACACTTGGCCCTAGTCGACTTAAAGTCCAACACATTGTAATGATAGAAAGACAGGAGCGAGGGCTATAAACCTACTTGATGATTTTTAAACTGTACTGTATGATGTTTGATGTACTTTTTACTGGAATAAAATGAAGATTTTGGAGTGGGGTGAAACAGGTATTCTTACTACACACATTATTTATTTGTTAACCACGGTTTAATTAAAGGTTAACACAAACAATCTGCTGTAAATATTGTACATATTGTATTGTAAATTATTGGTATTATTATCTGCTTTCAGTTTTATTCTGATGTACTGTAGTTTATTAACATGCTATGTGTTAAGGGAAGCATGGTAGAACCTTGGAAAGTGATGCTGCCTGGGTTCGATCCCCAGGTGAGGTAACCCAGGAAGGTTCTGTGTGGGGTTTGCGTGTTTGCATGGGTTACCTCCAGGTACTCCAGTTTCCTCCCACAGTCTAAAAATATGCACGCTAGGTGAATTAGTGATGCTAAATTGTTAGTGACTTGCGTATAGATATATGATGTGTATAAGATTAAACTTGTGTTCCTGTCATTAACATGGCCATCGATACTGCCATCAATCGTCAATCAATAAACAACATTACGTATTATAACCACTACTCAGATAGTTCACTGTTAGGATTCTACTAGTTTAACCACAAGATGACAACTTTTTTCATGTAATTTACTGACAATGGAGGATACCCACTAATAATTATAAAATATATTTTTGAGATACAGATGAATATACATTTATCTATGGTTCATCTGTTATTTAACATGTGGTTTTAACATATTGCTTAACATTTTGGTAGACTTAATATAATAATTAAATGTTTAATACACTGTATTTTATAAGCGGTGTGCCAGCTCTTATGTTTCAGATGGATGTAACAGTTTACAGTTTACAACAGAGTGTGCCATATTTTATTCAGATATTGCAGTGCATTTTACAGACCACAAACACCACTTAGACACAAACAAGGATCTAAGATTTGAAAAATACTATACATCCACCACTAATGTAGATGAAAAACAGGGTTACATTCATTTGACTACTAGGAGCTAAACTCTTTGTGAAACTAGGCTTGTCTCATAAACACGATGGTCCTGCAAACCCTTGACATACAAACCATTCTGCAAATGCTCTGTGTGAGGTGTAAAGATGTAAATGTATGCCGGGGCACAGTTTCTTAGATCCGCGGTGATTAGGTTGCTTTAGCAGTTTAGATGGCACTTTTAAGGTGAGATTCCTTCTCTCTTTAGCTCATTGTTGTGTTGTTTTTCTGGGCCATAGACTCTGCCTTTAGTCTGTTTAGCTCGACTCAAATTGGTGGCATTGACACCTCCATGCTTTAACACTGGGTTTTCTTTTGGTTCTTGGTGAATCCCATTTCACGTAACTTGACATGCCATCTTGCTCTCTCAGTGGCAATAATTGAGTTTAGGAGAAGTTTAAACAGCTTAAAAAGAAAAGAGTATACAGATGGGCATTGGCGGGATTAACGCAGACACCAGCCCATGGTCCTGCGTTGGCCACGGTATTAGGACATTACAGAAAGAATGACAGGGCTTTTTTGACACTTTATTCTCTCTCAATAACATTCTTTTACATATTAAGTTAATACCACCCCTAGGTAGCTACTTTATCATGCAGAAAATAAGACCTTAATCCAGTGGTGGTGAGTCCATCTCAGCCAGGCTTTGATGAAGTGTCTCCCCCTTCTCTTTAACTTGGGTGATGGAAGGCCTGTGTAAGACAAAGCACCCGTGACAAGGACAATCAGTAACAGCTCAGGCCACTAAAAAAGAAGAGAGAAGCTCCAATCTTCAGAATTGGGAGGAGAGGCCTTGTTGAAGGAAAAAAAACAAGCTAACTCAAAGGAAAGACATCAAAAGAAGCAGAAGAACAGAATAAGACAAAATGAAGCCCCTGAAGATGAAGTAACTTTTGGAAGTAACTGTGTTTCATGGCTGAGATGCGTATCGCTTTCACTCTATTCTTCTGGTCTGATTTGAGTGCCACAGCTTGGCCCTACTGATCTCCTTGTATGGCACTTTATCTGAGGAGCACCTTTAACCTCCAGCACAATGGACCAAGATGCCATGATGTGAATAAGATGCATCTATGTGGAATCTCTTTGGATGACTTCTAACATGCCTGTCTTTTAGCAGCAGAAGTGGCCAGAGATTTTTATTTTAGCTTCTGGAGAAAAGATTATGGTCATGCAAAGAGAGATTGTAAAAGTAGCAAAGTAGCAGTTTTTGCTTTAAAACAGGAAGCAGATTATAAGGAGAATTTAAAATAAAACGTATAATGTGCGTGAGTTTGATTATTTCAAAATGTATTGAAACTTTATCTCATCTTTACATCTAACCATCTGGCAAATTTAGTTGAACTAAAAAAATTAGTTCTCTATATTCTTTTTAGGGGTTTGTTTACAAGAGCATTCAGTCTATAAAATATGCAGTAACATTATTAATCACTGGATATTATTAACGTCTGTAAACATTGCTGTAACAATTAATCATTTTTATAAAGTTCAGGACAGATGGGTGATACATGGGTGGGTAGTTCTGCATCAAGAAGGTCCTTGGTTTGAATATTGAGTGGGGCATCATGGGTTCTTTCTGTGCATTTTCTTCAGTTATTTATGAAGGGTTTCCTCTGGGAACCCCGGTGTCCTTTCAATGTCCAAAGACATGTATTTGGCTAATTGGTGTCTCAGAAATTGCCCTGTGGGTATGTAAGCAACCAAAACTCACAGTTGTGCATGGGGAGTGAATGCCAGTCCGCCTGGCCGGATTCCACAAAAAATCTACTGTAACATAAATTGCTGGAAAAGTTCTTTACTATTTTCTTTACAGAATGGTGTGAAGGGTCTTGATGCGTCAGAGGTATTTGGGAGCACGTTGGGTGGGAGCAATATTAGGTTTTGCTGATAAACTGTAATTTCCTTGGCTCCAACTTACTTTCTCAGTGTTTATAAGCACAGTTGAATGCAAGACTATAATGTATGCTAGTTGCTGTCATTGGGTTTCTGCAGGTGTCAGCAGGTCTAATGTAATTCTTTATTATTTAAAATGTTTTTAATTCCATTAACATACATGGACACAACCAGACTTCCACATTATATCTGGATATCCGGTTGTTTCATTTTTGTATACTGGTTTAATTACATAAAACATAAGTAAAAATGGGCAACCTGGCTAACTGCAGAAGTCAGTCTATAAGCATGGGACAAGTTGCTGTTTTTTTTTTCACAGGTGAATGATTTAGTGATAGGTTAATTAGAAAACATTGCCAAAAAATACCCAGAAATTCCTTAGCTAGATGCCTAAAAGTTTTCTTCAAACTATTTCACATTTTAATGCTACAAATACAATCTGAATCCATTATAATTCGGAGTGCATTATAATGTGCATTAAAGAAAAAACATTTATAACCGGGTGTGTGCACCATATGATGGATTGGTGCCCTGTCTAGTGTTGTTCCTGCCCTTGCGCCCAGAGTTGCCAGATGAGCAGCGACTTCCCTGTGACCCTAAAATTAGTATTAAGCGGATATAGAAAATGAATGAATGCGCCAGGTATAAACATTCAAATAAGGAATGCTGTTAAAAATTGTAATTAATTGCTCTATAAATAACTCAAAATAACATATTGTACATCCAGGTGATTTGAATGATCAGAATAATTATTATTCCTGAATACTTTTCACACACATGTATCCAGGCATTAAAATTATGCTTAGAAGAACAATGCATTTGAAAGTGTAGTTGTGTACCTTATTTGTAAAATCTTAAAGATAACGAAAAAAAATCATTTACTTCAACTAGATTTTTTTATTCATTTTATCTTATGTCCTTTTTTATCCTGTAAATGTGTTATAATGGATCTCATTTAAAATAATCCTACTTATTGTAGTTTATAAATGTGTCCCCATACAACTTACACAAATATCTGCAGCAGAATGTAAGGTTTAATTCTTCAAGTACAGCTATGTTAAGTGTGATTCAGAGTTTAATGAATTCCTCAGACTCTGACATATTGAGTCAGTAAGAGTGTTATCTCCTTCCTTAATGAATTCAGTCACCTGTCTGAACCTAAGCTGTCCATTTGATTGTCGGTGCTGTCAAGGAGCCTCGAAGGAGTTTGATCCTTCCAGCAGGAGCAGATGGTTGGTGTGCTCGGAGCCGGTGCTGGGAACCACTCCCCAAACACACCAGCAAAGTGTTTGAGGACCTAAATCCTCTGTTGCTGCTCCTAAGAAGACCATAAGCTTGAACAGAGCAAAAGAAAGGGGCCTGCTACTGGCGCTAATTACCCAGAAACCACACAGAAAGTGTCCATGTCACACACTGAAGAGGTTCACATCCCTTCCTCCACAGATAAAAGGCGTAGTATGAAAACATTTCGCACAGGACAAAGGAAGCAAGATTAACATAATCTGTGGGTTTGTATCCCCTATAAGCTGGCCATGTGTGAGCCGTTCTCTCTGTCTCTCTGTATTTTCTTGTCTCCCACATTCACTTTTCCCCTTTCCATTCTCTTGTTGCTTCTCTTCTGAAGACTGATTTTTGGAGGAAGTGGCACGAGGGGAAGAGGCTATAAGCTACGGTGGTTTCCCAGCTGGCATTTGACCGACCTTGAATCTTGAAATGTGTTTGAAATAATGATAGTCATTGTCATTATGTCACTGAATAAACATTGAAACAATGGTTAACAATAAACTCTGTAAAAAAAAAATCACTTATAAATAAGTGTTGATATTTCTGATTTGATGAAACATATTTTTTTCTTATCAATTTTTATATTTTGATCTTTACCAATAAAAACAAGATTTTTATGTTAAAAACCGAAAGGCAAGACAAGTTTATTTACAGAGCAACTTACAAAATGACAAGTAAAAGTGCTTTACCTAAGAATACAAATAAATTTCATACTAAAACTTCAATTTGTTTTCAACAAGCCCTCACGTTTATGCCATAGCAGCAGTGTCATGTGTTAGTCTATACAGGTGCTGCTCATAAAATTAGAATATCATTAAAAAGTTCAATATTGAAGACACCTGGTGCCACACTCTAATCAGCTAATTAACGCAACACCTGCGATGGCCATTAAATGATACCACAATCTAGTTCTGTAGGCTCCACAATCATAGGGATGACTGCTGACTTAACAGTTGTCCAAAAGACGACCACTGACACCTTGTGGGGCAGTCGTAGGCTTGTGGTTAAGGAACCAGCCTTGTGACTGGAGGGTCCCCGGTTTGATTCCCAGTAACGCCAA
>JAOUQV010000014.1:10785022-10808213 GCA_028565295.1 Aspidoras spilotus | reverse complement strand
TCACAGATGCGCCAGCAAGACATGCACCAACAATTTGTCCTCTTTTGAACTCTGGTATGTCACCCATAATGTTGTGTAAATTGTAAATGGAATAAAAACTGATATTGAATTCACAATAGAACATAAACAATATATCAAATGTCGAAAGGGAGACATTTTACAATTTTGTGACAGCGACACATCTCAAAAAATAGGGCAATAAGAGGAATCACAAAATCACAAAATGAGCTCAGGATATAAATATTTCCAGAGAACATTATCTGTGAACGCAAGTCACCATGCCATCCACCGTTGCCAGCTAAAACTCTATAATTCAAAGAAGAAACTGTATCTAAACAAGATTCAGAAGTGCTGATGTATTTTTTGGACAATACTCATTTGAAATAAACTGTGGCAAATTGGAAAACTGTTCTGTGGTCAGACAAAGCAAATTTTGAATTTTTTTATGTAAATCAGGGACACCGTGTCATTAGGAATAAAGAGGAGAAGGACGACACAGGTTGTTATCAGTGCTCAGTTCAGAAGCCTGCATCTCTGATAGTATGGGGTTGCATAGTGCATGTGGCATAGACAGTTTACACATCTGGAAGGACACCATCAATGCTAAAAGTAAATGCAGGTTCTAGAACGACATATGCTATCATCCAGACATCTCTTTCAGGGAAGACCTTGCATTTTCCAACATGACAATGAAAAACCACATACTGCATTAATCAAAACATCAAGGCTGTATAGAAGAAGGGTACGGGTAATGAACTGGCCAGCCTTCAGTCCAGATAGAAAACATTTGGTGCATCATAAAATGGAAGATAAGACAAGAAAACCTACATTAGACAAGAATGGGTTAACATTCTTATCCCTCAGCTTGAGCAACGTGTCTCCTCAGTCCCCAGATGTTTACACACTGTTGTAAAGAGAAAAGAGGTAAACATGGCCTTGTCCCAACTTTTTTTAAATGTTTTGTTGTCACAGAATTTAAAAACACCTAATTTCTATATTTAAATGATAAATATATTTGGTTTAAACATTTAATATGTCATCTATGTTCTATTCTAAATAAAATATAGAATTTTAACACCACATTGTTGCATTCCTTTTTTATTTACAATTTGTACTTTGTCCTAACTTTTCGATTTTTTTTGGAATTGGGTTTGTATATATATATATATATATATATATATATATATATACACTATATATATTCACTATATATATACCATATTTATAGTATCCAAATCCAAATTATCGGAATCAGGTGTTTTAATCAATCTATAGGCATAGATGTATGAATGCTTCAGCATACCAAGACATTTTAGACTATTCCATGCTGCCCGCTTTAAACCAGCCATTAGATAGCCCAAGCTGGTGTATTTTTTAGTGTCGGCCCCAAGCCCGATTAAATAGTGAGGGTTGCGTCAGGAAGGGCGTCCAGTGTAAAACATTTGCCAAATCAATGTTGCGAATGAATTAATGTTCCTCCATAATGGATTGGTCGTGGCCCAGGTTAACAAAGATCGCCACCAGTATGGAAGACAAACAGGATACTGGCGGAAATTAGGCTACTGTTTGCCAAAAATGACGAGGAGGGAAGCATGTGAGGAGACAGAGAGAGAGAGAACAGGAGAGTCAAGAGAGTAGGACTGAGTGTAGCAACAGTGAATGTGGGGACAATGAAAGGAAAAGGTAGAGAACTGGCTGACATGAAGCAGAGAAGAAAGGTAGATATTTTGTGAGTGCGGGAGACAAAGTGGAAGGGGAGTAAGGCTCGAAGCATTTGTAAAGGTTTTATCATAGTGTGGATAGGAAGAGAAATGGAATCAGGTTGACTGTACAAAGAGTTTTGGTTAGGTGAAAATGGTGTCAGATAGGGTGATGTGAAATTTAGGTGTAATGGTGAATGTTGTCGGTGACTATGCACCACAAGTTGGCTGTGAGTTAGAGAAGAAAGAGAGATTCTGAAGGGAGCTAGATGAAGTGATAGAGAGCATTCCCAGTGAGAAGAGAGTGGTGATTGGTTAAGTGAACTTTCACTTGTTGGTGAAGGAAACAAAGAAGATGAGGAGGTGATGGGTAAGTTTGGTGTTAAGGATAGGAATCTAGAAGGACAGATGGTGGTAGATTTCGCAAAGAGGATGGAAATGGCTGTGGTAAACACATATTTTCAAAAAAAGGAGGAGCACAGGGTGATCTACAAGAGTGGAGGCAGGAATACACAAGTAGACTACATAAAGTTGATAAAGTTAAAAAAGTCTTTGTGTGGTAGTAAGTAGCTTTCAGATGACTGGGAATTTGGGTTGTATTGTTATGTTAAAATACCTGGATGGTGGAGTTGGTATTTCATGTAAGTGTGTTTTATTCCGCTTATACATTGTTGTATCCCAATACTTGTAATTGACTGTGTTTAGTAGTAAACTTTTTAAATTAATTTTGCTGTGCTAATTACTGTGCTAGCATGGTTTAAATCATGCACCAGTCTAAGTCTGCACCTTTGTGTTATGATGTTCCTCGAGAAATAATTCTTGGACTGGAGCTTGGTGACATTCACATTAAATGTGGCTAAAACAGAAATCATATACTTTGTTTTATCATCACTTCATTAGACAGATCCTCTCCTGTCCGATAATGCCACCATTAGCTATAGTGAAGCAGGTCAGAATATGGGCTTAATTTTTGATCCCTGCTTCAACGTCTTTCATCATATACAGGCGGCTGTTAAACTTATTTACTCTGACCTCTGTAATATCACTCAAATCTATTCCCTTTGTTCTTATAGGGAAACGTAGATACTGATTTAAGCTCTCATTTTTTTTCACACTGAACTACTTTAACTCTTCACTTATTCCTCTTTACAGCAATTACAGAATTATGCTTCTAGAATTATGAATCACTGTAACATAAAACTGTAAATACTCACATTACCCCTAGTATGTGTAAGCTTTATAGGCAACCTGCAATAAAAAGAATTCAATATAAGATATTATTGATAGAAAATATTATTGATTTTTCTTGATCTTTCATACCTGTATACCTCTCTGCTCCATCCCTTTGGAATTATTTATCAGTTTCTATCCGTTCCTGTTCCTCTCTTCCTGTTTTCAAATCACTCCTTAAAAATTAGGTTTAAGTTTGTATAGACACTATACAAATGTGAATTTGTTGTTGTTAGGTTGCACCCTGTTTAACTGATAAATGAAATTTCTACTTCAGTAATCATAGACAATTTTTTGTAAGTTTGCCCAGCCAATGCAGACACAAGCTGCATCAATCTATATAAACAAAAGTAAAGTGAAAGACTGATTTAATATCTTCCACTATTTTAGCTTAACTGGGCCACAAAGCTGGTCATGTCAGAGCAGGAATAAGTGACATAGATGAAGGTGACAGCATTTCACACCCTGGGAAAATGCTACTGATAGGTGCCGGGGCAGACTCCAACCGTGATTCAGTTGGAGAGTTATACTCTATGAACCGTCAAAAAAACAGCAGCCTCCTACCACAAAATAAAAGCTTCAACTATATCTCAAGCAGAGGCATATCGAAAGTCCCGACCTCACTCAGGGGGATGATGTCCACACATATAGTGGACTCAAACATCCGCCATCATGACACATCAAGAATACAATTGCAAGATCCTGTGGAGGGGCCTGTTCACGCATGCCGGCATTTCTAGAATGTATTGTGTGACAGCCCCTATATGGTTTATAATGTTTTCTTTCTTTTGTTCTCATTCTGAAAATTGAAGATGTCTTTTAAGACCAAGCAACATCATTTAGATATCACCAGTTTAAATATGCAGATATCATACCTCACGTAAGATCAGGATTGCATGTTTTAACATGACTGATTTCTCATGAAAAGTGTTTCAAAGGCTTCAACAGTGATGGATGAACATCTTACTACACCTGCTCATCCAGGTTCCTTGGGTTACACAGACAGTATTTCTACATTAAGCAATCCTTAAGTTTGATTTGTGAATCAGAGTCATTGCAGATTGTGAACTTTCTCTCACTAATATAGCAACACAGACATGTCTTCATAATAATCATGATATACAGATATTGATAAAGTGAAAGCATGAAGAATGATAGCAAGAAATGCAGAGAGGGAGTGTTTTGATCATTTTTATGTTGCTATGGCTTGTGATAAAGACACTTCTGAGAACCTGAAGAATCCCAGATACTGCGCATCTTTCCCAGATATGGTCTAAATAACATTCTCTTTCTTCTCATTTGTCACAGTAACAGTTCTGCCATAAAGAGAGAAAGGGAAAAGAAATCAATAAAAGCATGCATCTAATAAGGGGAACAGGATTAAAAATGGTCCCTCCCGAGACTTGAGGAGGAAATAGAAGAGAGATTTAGGTCTTTCAGCTCAAACATGGGAGTCTCTCCCTCCCTTCTTTTCCCTCAACCCTGAGCTGCATAGGAGGTGAGCTGGGACTCATTTATGGCAGGTTGGGATTAAGGAGCTCGAGTACACACTGCCATTTCTCAAGGCCTCAGATGCCCAATTGGCTAATTAAACAGTAACTGTCAAGGTTAGGTTCTCTTCTGAACTCACCTCCCAGCTCTTACACCTTTCGATTCCTTCAGTTTAATGTATCTGGAGAGAGGTTGAGCCTTTGGGGGCAAAGGGCAGATATCCAAGTTGGAAATCAGAATATTGTATAGTCAGATGGTAAAGAGTCACATAGAACTGGGAAACTAGAACTGCAATTGGAAATAAGGAGACATTTGGGGGTCCAAGGAGATCTGGGTCAAACCTTTTTGCCTTTACTGCCAGCCATAATAAGACCCAACTGATCTAAAGGTCTGAAGGACAGAAAGGAAAGGAGGGATCACAGTGTTGACATGAGCACTGGAGCACCAAAAGACTATGGTTCTGGGCAGAAATGCTGGAAAAGTAGAAATTCACCTGCATTGGGCCCCTGTGGAGGCAGTTCTAGCATGAGGAGCCCTAATGTTGTTGACCTAGCCGCAGGGTGCATGTGTCACAGACAAGGCCATCCACTGATGCCCCTTCCATTAAATTTGCACTTCAAAAGCATATAGCTCTTAAAGCCTTGGAGCACACAGCCACAGAGGTGCTCATGCTGGTGAAATCAGGAGCTTACCAGAGAGCAGCTGAATTAAATAACGAACACCATCTACTCAACACGACCGACATGATCTCTGAGAGGCCCTCCTTTGCTAGTCTTTTTCATAATCCCTCTCCCACTCTCAATCTCATACTCTTGTGCTAAGATGTGTGCCAAGACTGGTCATGGTATTATTCAGATAGTTACAATGTGGCAATGAGGCAGTAGAATATTAAGGTGAGGGACACAAAATATAGAACTAAAAAGCAGTCCTAACACTACATTCTGTTGACCTTTCTTTTTTTACTGCTGTGATCATATGGCAGAAAATGCTGTGCTGTGAATAAGCTTGAACAGATCAAGAACTATATACAGTCAGTACATGCATGTAATTAGGCGTGTCCAAATTCATTTTTAGCCTAGAATAAAAAATAAGAGTAATGATAAATGTTTAGTAGACAACAACAATATGATTATTTTGTTTTATTTTATCTCATTATCTAATACATGTGTACAGTCAAATTAATGTTATGCTTATATCGCACAGAATATGATAATAAATCCATTGTGTAAACTTTGTGCTAGGTTATAGTGTATAATTTGTAATGCAATATATCTATGATCCAATTAACACCTTTGTGAATATCAATCCAATTGGGAAGAGAAGGGTATGTTGTCTCAGGGGTTCACCTCTATGATACCATAGGAACTCAAAAATTAAAACCTTTCATGTTTTGGGGTCATTTTCCTATTCATATGTGGTCACTCTAAACTAAGGTTAGTAAAGCACAAAAAAAGTTTTTTATTAAACCTATATTAGGTGTCATTGTGTAAAATAAATGTGAGTAGAGTACAATATAGCTGCAGAATGATGGTAAATTGCTATGTTGAATCTTGAGATAAATTATAAATTCCCACAGAAATTGTCATTTGCTTTGACATGTATGCTATTGTTATGCATCATGTTATGCAACAAATGGATTTTCTTCCTTACTGGAGATATTTTATAATTCTCTATGCTCATGCAACATTACTAGCAGCAATGTCACTTTAAATTAATTATTAGGGACTTAAGAAAGCTGTATAATTAATTATAAAAGAAATATAAATACAAACAAGGAGGAGTTCTCCTTAAATGACAGAGAAGAAAGATATAAAGTCAATGTATGATACTAAATATGCATGTTTGTCCCTGTCGCAGAAATACTTTTCACAAATAACTCAAGTACTAAATATTACACAATGCATTATTATTTTAAATACTGTTTAGCCATGAAACCTCCCACATTAAAATGACAGGTGTTTCAGTTTCATTTTCTAATGAAACTGATATATAGTGGATATTGTTGTAGCCTCACAACAAGATCCCCGGAATAGGTCTACCTGGGAATTTCGGTGTGAAGTTTGCATGTTCTCCCCGTGTTCGCATGTGTTTTCTCCAGGTACTCCGGTTTCCTCCCACAGTCCAAAGACATGCATGTTAGGAGAATTGGAGATGCTAAATTGTCACTGACTTGTGTTTGTATATGACTTTGTGAATGTGAAACTTGTGTTTATGAATATGACCTTGAACATGACTATCAATGTTGAGGATGACATTAATAAACCATTAAAAAAAATAAAATATATATATATGCATCTTATATATGCATATAAGAAACTGTAATAAACAGATCTTTTGGGATTTAATTTTTATATACATATTTACAACATATCGATTGCAGCTCAAATAATAACCTGAAGTTTCCTTTTGGGAGCATCTTGTTGATTCAGCTTCTGCTCTGCACTAACATGCATTTGACAGAATCAATAGTGTGTACAGACTCTTTGGCTTAGCAGCTAAGAATGGTTCTCTGTTTTAGTGGGCTTCAACATAAGTGGCCTGGGCTTGAGGTCAGCTACGTGATTTTAGCACAACTCAATGTCCTTTATTAATTTTTAAACCTCTAACACCCCTAAAAGTCAATGAAATCTGGAATCGGTCAGAGAGGAAAACCCATCCAGGTTATAATCAGGTCAGATTGGTTGAGAGAGTCTGAACTGTTTTTTGTAGCCTTTGCTTAGGTCAGCTGCTTTGCTGGTTAGTTTACCACCTTGTGTAGTAGGTCCACCCTGGTGGATTTTTGTTTATAAAATTAAAGAAACATTAGGAAAGATATTTGTCCTACTTTTAGAAATACTCTAAATATACTTGACACTCATTCATTTGGCAGTTGTTTAATCCATAGTAAAGTGGAACAGTGGCCCAGTTGGTAGCACGGCCGTCTCACAGCAAAAAGAACCAGCTTCGATCCATGACTTGTGTACTATGTATAATCTTGTGTATAAATATAACTTTGTTCTCGTCAGTGAGGGCGCATTCCAAGAATGACTATGCAAAATATATAAGGTTTGTAATAATATAATATATTGAAAAAGTAAAATTCTACTTTTCCAATAAAGTACAAAGGCAACTTAAAGGTGTTTCCATTTAAAAGTCTTGTATTGTGAGGTTTAAATAAATTTCCTTTTATGAGATCCTTTTATACCTTACTTTTGGGAAAATGAAATCTCAAAGACCCCACCACCTTCCCACTATTCTGTGCATCGTATAAAGTGCTTTTATAAAGCTTGAAACAGGTGCGCCTGTTTGCACCTGATTGTCGCTGTGGCACCTCCTCTGCTGCCTCATAAAACACTCCTTGGAGGCTGGTGGCATTATCTGACTACATACCTTTTATTATCTTTTATTATATTGAGAACTTTCCTCCTCCGTCCACAAAATTCAGGCCAAGTTTTGTTTCACAATGGAAGTTTTTCTTTTCGGGTGTCCTTTAAGTGACACTTTAAACAAAAATCAGGCATTTCTATTGCCACATTTTATATCCATATTTAGCTTTTGCACAAATATAAGTGTAATAGAAACTTTTTTTAAAATAAGTAAACAAAACAGTATATTAGTCAATTTGATTCTTGCTTCCTGTGTCATGTTAGTCATTTTCTGAGTTAAGAATGTGGCTCTACCTTTATTCTACTATATTTAAAGGCTCATTGCCTCAGTAATGCCATTTCTTATCGTGCTATGACATGTGAGTGTGACATACTGCGCTGGTGGCAAACCTACTACAGAAAAATAATTATATCAGAGCAGGAAACAGCTATGTAAGTTGTTTTCTTTCTGTTTTCTCTCTGGAGAAAAAAAACAATATTTGGTGTAATCAAATATTTCAAATAAATACTGGGATGAAAGAAGATGATGAACAATTAATGATGTTAATTACTGGCAATCAGCACAAAAACTGAAGTCACATATAAATGCATTGAAATAACGCTGAATTTGGTGCACACAAAATGTCACTTTTCGGTCGCGCTGCTTAATGCCATACACGGCTGTCTCTCTGCTGTGCTAACACGATTACAGAAGTTCTGTGTTGTGTCATGAAAACAGTAATTTGCCAGTGCTGATAGCAAGAGGGATGTTTTCCAGTCGCATCATATCACACATTACTAGGGGTCATTTGCCAAAGGTCCGCAACAGCCACCAGCAAATCCCTGCTCATGTCATTTGCAAATCACAAATCGCAGGCTTCGGCTAAGGCGGACAACAAACTTAAAAGTAATGTGAAGCAGGGGCAAAGGGGAGGCAGGTTTTGCCCTTAAGGCTAACATAGACCAAGCTTCGACATTATGGAAAATGAAAGGCAACTAGAGTGAGAGGGAAGAGAGAGGGAAGTAGATCAAATTAAAATAGAAAAAATCATGACACTTCTCCATCATTTCTTGTTGAAAGGACAGGATTTTTCAGGTAGGACAGTGGGAAAGTGGAATCCTTTAATATCATTTACTAGGTAAAACAAATGCAGCCAAGCATGAACATCTACCTGAATAAGCCCGTACAGCATGCATCATCATATCAGCTTAAATGTTCCTCTACTTTTAAAAAAGGAGACAAGAGAACAGGATTTTTTAACAACCTTAAAAGATGCTAAAGCTCATGTTTTGAGAGGTATATTTAATACATTACAAATATGACAATGCTAATGTGTGATCTGCGATATTTGACTCAATTAAAGATGAAAATATTTTTTTTTATTTTGAACAAGTCAATAAAGACTTGGTTTTTAAAGAAACTATTTAAATTATGTGTCAGAAATCAGACATTTACAGTGACACAAACATAATGTGACACATTAATACTGGAGTGACCAGAAATGTATAATTATTTTAAGTATATTTACAGTACAATATGCCTCAACATAACTATAAATATGCATTTTTTTTAAATTAGTTTATGTTGAGTTCTGCTAAAACATTGCCTGTATTTAGCTGAAATAATTATTATGAGTAAATTATTATAAACTTCCTGTGGTATAAATAATAATAAACTATTGATATCTTTAGAGGTTACATCAATGCTTGTGATGTTTAAAAGAGTAGCACAACTGCTATGAATTATAAATAGACCAACTACTGCAGTAGCTCTAGTTAGATCTACTAAAATCATATCGCCACACTGGAACCTCAGAGGTCCATTTGTGAAGCGAGAATGAGAGAGAAGAGAATAAATAGTTTTTAGTTACTATTATGTTTGTGGTAAAGTGTTTATTTACTTCAGTCATTCACTTGAAAGTAAAAAAAATGGCCTAACAGAGTTCTGGCTGTCGTGCATTGAGGATTATCCCCATCTTAGCAAAATGAAAACAATGATGTCTTTTCTTTACAAAACGTTTTCTCATCTTACAGCAACAAAGATAAAATACTGCAATAGGCTTGCCTTTAAACACATGCAGGAGTGGCATTGTCATATTGTCTTCCTCATTTAGACCACTTAATTGCAAGAAAGCAGTGAAGTTATGTTAAATCTAACTTCAACATAGGCCTACCATCTTTCAGCAAATCTAAAGTATGCTAAACACTGCCTCACAAAATAAATATAATTATATATACTTAAGGGTCGGCACTGTGGTGCAGTGGCCTCACACCAAGATATCCTGACTCCGTTAGCGGGTTTGTAAATTGCAGCATCACCTCGGCGCCAGTCGGCTTGTCTTTTGATTGCTGCCACTGCTTTGTATAATCTCTAATGGGTGAGAGCCCACACACTCTCATTTTTCATGAACCAATTGTTCACTGCGAGGGTGCCAGAGGGATTGGCGTTCTAAGGGTATGGTGGTAACCAAAAAGGGCTGAATGCTTACGCTAGTTCGGGTAGAAGCCCCGAAATTGCCTTAGTTTCCTTACAGTGCCAGGTTGTTGCCAGCCTTTCACGGCTTACTCCTGGTCATGGCTACTTTTCCAGGTTCAGTCATGTATCTGAGGAATTCTACTTGGGTAGCATGAAATAGACACTTCTCCCCTTTGACATAGACCGGTTGCTGGAGTAGACGTTGAAGTACTTCTCTGACATGGCTCACATGACTCGTCGGATCTGGGGAGAAAATCTTTATATCGTCAATGTAGGCGATGACATTGATCAAGTGTTAGAACACACTCTCTGCCGAAGCCAAGCCATATGGCATAACAGTATACTCGTAGTGCCCGCTGGTGGTACTAAACACTGTCTTCTAAGTTATTTGCACACCTAAGATCCAACTTCATGAAAATCCTACCCTCCCTGAGCTGTTCTAAGGCTGCCTGGACAAGTGGAAGCAGATAGGGGTACTTAACAGACACTTGATTGAGGCTACAATATTGAAATAGCAGATGTAGCCTGCTGCCATAAATTCAGAAATGTACTCCTCCATAGCCTCCTTTTCTGGGATTTTTCACTGGGGAGGTGTACAATCTTCGCACTGAGCAACTCCTTCAGGTCCGTATGCTGGCTGGGTATTTCCACATCTTAGTCAAGGTCCAGACTTTCTATGGTCATGGCATTGACATGTATAGTTCTGAGGTCACGCGATGTCACGCTGATTCCATGAGATCAGTGGATCATGGCAACACATCTGTGGTAAGCCCAGTATGATAGAGTAAGTAGGGGAGCTATTGAGGAGGAAGGCAATCTCCTTTTCATGTAAGATGCCCACCGACATATTGAAGGGCAGTGTCTGGTGGGTAACACATCCTCTTTAAATGGGTTTCCCATCAATAGCCCTGATCAGGAGCTTGTTCTGTAATTCAAGCACTGGGATATATCAACTCTTGTGTTGTGATCGATGAAGCTCCCAGCTGCCTCAGTATCTAAAAGAGCAGGACGAAAGAAGACCTGGTCAAGGTTGCTAACCATAACAGTTATAATATACTTAGGTACAGTGTGAAATTGATTTGTGGTCCGACAGTTGTGGCACAGGGCACCTCAGGTTTTCTTGGATGGTTAGGACAGACTCATCCTCCATGACTGCCTGCACCGCAGTAAAAACACAGCGAGTGCTGCTGCCACTCCTTTGGTGGAACACAGGCTGGGCCAGGACCATGGGCATAGGTTCTGTTGAGGACTGTGCTCTCTACCAATCGAGCAAGGAGGAGTTCATCGAGACAAATGGTGGTCGAGATCAAGTTGTCCAGCGACAACTCTGCAGGCAAGTTCACACAATATGGCATGACACAAGTGGCTTTTAGAGCAGGCTCATGCAATCTACTAGCTGTTGCAATTGTCTGGAATTCCAGCTTGTATTCAGCTACCCTACCCAGCGATTTCCCTGTGACAGTTTCAATAACAACTCGCCAGAATCCTGACCATCAGCAGGGTGATCAAAATTAGCTTTAAACACTGCAATGAAATTACTATAGATGAGTTGCGTTTTACCTGCCTGATTCCAGATTGCCGTTGCCCATTTGGTTGCCTTTTCACTAAGCAAACTGGTCATGAGCGCAACTTTTTCCTTCTCTGTTATGGCTCCTTGCATGTAAAAAAAATCGCACTGGAGGAGAAAGCCTTCACATTGCTTGGGCTTACTATAAAGCACTCCGGGAGAGAAATCTGGAAATTAGCTCTTGGAATGGCCTTATCCTCATCAAAGCAAGCACAAGCCATTAACTCCTGTAGTGCCATGCGCAACTCCTCCAGCTGCTGTGTGCTTAGAAACAGGGCTTGTTGTATGCAGCTGTGTATGGCGAGGTGGGACACCCTGTTATGACCCCCACACAAAGGTTTGGAGACAAAATTAGTTTATTAAATTACTGTTGCACACCCTCAAAATTTCAAGCACGGAGGGTAGTGAGAAAAACACAATACAACAGATATAGTCCAAAACACAAAGGTAGCACAAATGGAATCTGAGGATCTGCTACCGTACACTCCAGCTTACTGCTTCTGAAAGCAGACAAAAGACTCTCATGAGCAAAAGCCAAAAAAACTAAACATACACATGAATGCTATGAAAAGAAATAGCAGTAAGCACAATGCAACTAGAGGCAACTAGAGACAGTGAACGGGAATTGAACTATGAACAAACAAGCGCTAAGCACTGTACCTAAACAAATGACTTGGCGAGTGAACATGAAAATAGCAAGTCCCAGATAAAACAAAATCTATCAGCATAAATATTGTGAGATAAAGGTGTTTGCCTGCAGTAACTAATTTCTCAACTGCTTCTTCAACAGGAGAGTTATCTGCTCAGCTGAATTACTCGCAAGTGGAAGTAATAATTCGTGTTACTGTGTGAATCACTGAACTGAGCAAAGTGTTTGGGACAAGAGTGTACATACAAGTATTTAGGACCCTCCAGAGGTCATGGATCTAACATGGACTGTGTGTGTATATGTGTGTGTGTGTGCTATAGAATTAAATTGTCAATGTGTGGTGCAGTTTATTTCTTTTATTAGTGGTTAAGTTTGTTATTTGTAAGTAACTGGGTTGTTTAATGTTTTATTTTTAAGGTAAATTGTTTATTTTGTGGGTTTATTGTGGTTAATATATTGTGATACTGTGATAATCATTTCGAGTTTTACATTATTTTGTGTTTAAATAGATTCATTATACTTTAGTTTAGGGTTAACATTTGATTAAGTATCTCTATTTTTTGCTTTTAGCTAGAATTAATTCTTATATTGGGGCAGCATGGTGGTAGATCACTGGTACAAGCCTCAAATGGAAAAAATTCCTGTGTGGAGTTTGCATGTTCTCCCCTGTGTTCATGCAGGTTTACTCCGGGTGTTCTAGTTTCCTCCCGCATTCCAAGGACATGTTTGATAGGTTAATTGGTGTCTCTAAATTAATTGCTCTTGAGTGTGTGATTGTGTGTGCCCTATGATGGATTGGTACCCTATCCAGGGTTTTTTCTTCCCTTGTGCACAGAGTTACCAGGTGGGCACTGGCTTCCCTGTGACCCTAAAGTAGGACTAAGCTGGTATAGAAAATTAATAAATAATCTTTGTTTTACTGACTGTTTTTTGTTGATTTTTTCATACTATGGAGTATTGTTTTTCCTTTTTTTACTGTTTATCTTTCCTTAGGGTTGATGGCTAACATTGGTAGTCTGTTTGGTTGGTGGTGAACCCTTGAGTGTATGGCATTTATTTTCTTTGCGTGCACATTGTTTTGCATAGTGAGTGCAGTGCTCTTTATTGTTCTGTATGTGTTCTGAAACACTTGAGTGACCCTGAGTGAACAAACCTGAGTGTGATTTACTAAGAGATGGTTAGTTAGTAATAGCCCTAGTGTGTCACCACACACACAAACACACACACACACACACACACACATATATATATGTGACCTTCCTAAAATAATGTCTTTTTTTTTTTTCTTTCAGGTTTTTCATTTAAATATTATTTATGTCGATTACAATTCTTGACGTAAGCCATTTTATTACAGGGATAGAATCACATGATCTGTTAAACTGAGGACATAGGCGATTTTACCAGAGGTGGACAGCATGGTAAGGAAGTTTTTTAGGTAACCTTTTAAAAATTTCATGCCAAATACTGGCTCATTTAAAATGTGACAGCAACACATCTCAAAAAAATTGGGACAAGGCCATGTTTACCACTATCTCTGCACTCACACACACTATATTGACTTTTTAGACACGCAGGCACTTTGGCCAGTTCACCTAAAACTAATTAGGGCAGCTCTCCCAGCAAGGTATTTAAGATAATTCTAGACTAGAGTGCCTCACGGGTCAACACAGATTGCTATGCACAGTGTTTCTCTATGGACTATGTTTCTACAGTATGTTCTTTTGTGTGCATTATGTACTATGCTTATATTAGCCATTAGCTCTGTTAGCATAGTGTTTACCTATATCTATGTTTGCTCATGTGCTTACATCTCTGTTGAATAACCCAAGCTCATGTTTTGTGTTCTTGTGCATGTTTTGACAGAACTACTGAGAGCCAGAGAGTTGTGGATCCCCTGCCCGAGTTACTTACAGTAATATCCTCTAAGCGTTGCCTGCGGCCATCTTGTGTTGTTGTTAATCCCGTGTGTTTGTTTATATCCCAACACTCTGTGCTGCTCATGCTTTTTGTTTTTTTGAGTTCGCTGATATAAACTTGCAATTGTCTCCACATCGCAGGGGTCATTTTTCAACAACAGTCGGTAAAAGTCTGGGGACTGAGGGGACAAGTTGCTTAAGTTGAGAGATAAAAATGTTAACCCATTATTCTCTAATGTAGGATTCTAGTTGCTCAATAAATCTTAGGTAATTTTTTGTGTCTTTTGTTTTATGATGCACCAAATGTTTAATATCTGGACAGTAGGCTGGCCAGTTCAGTACCTTAACCCTTCTTCTATGCAGCCATGATGCATTAATTAATGCAGTATGTGGTTTGTCATATTGGAAAATGCAAGGTCTTCACTGAAAGAAACGTCAATTTATATAAATTTATGTAGCAAAATGACCTATTGCCAATTTACCTAAATGAGTTGCAATTTTTTGTACCTTTAACTTTTCCAGCCTTTTACTGCGCTTTACAGCCATTTCCAACTTTTTTGATGTCATAAAATTTTAAATAAGCCAATATTTGGCATGAAATTTCAAAATGTTTCACTTTTGATATTTGATATGTTTTCTATGTTCTATTGTGGATACAATTATTGCATTCCAATTGTATTTACAGTTTGTACATTATATATTTTTTGGAATTGGGTTTGTATATACAGGGGTTAGACAATGAAACTAAAACACCTGTCATTTAAGTGTGGGAGGTTTCATGGCTAAATTGGACAAGCCTGGTGGCCAATCTCCTTTAATTGCACATTGCACTAGTAAGAGCAGAGTGTGAAGGTTCAATTAGCAGGGTTATGCGGTTGAAACTATAATCTAAAGGTGTATTGTTGAAGATAGCCAGTGGCTATGCACCAAATGTTGGCTGTGAGGTAGAAGACAAAGAGAGATTCTGGGGAGAACTAACCGATGTGGTAGAGAGCTTTTTCAGAGAGGAGAGATGATTGGTACAGTTTTCATTGGGCATGTTTGTGAAGGAACAATGGTGATGGGCATGTTACGGTCAATAACATGATTTATTTTGCAAAAATGATATAAATGGCTGTGGTAAACATATTTCCAAAAAAGGAGGATCACATGGTGAGCTACAAGAGTGGAGGCAGAAGCACACAGGTAGATTACATCCTGAGTAGATGAGGCTGCTTGATAGATATTGGAGGTTTTAAGGTAGTGGCAGGGGAGAATGTAGCTAGACGACATCAAAAGGTTGTTTGCGGGATGGCTCTGGTGGTTAAGAAGAGGAAGAGAGCGAAGAGACTATAGGACCAAATGGGTTAAGCTGAGAAAAAAAGAATGTTATGAGTTGAGAAAGGTCTTGGATGGCATTAAAGAGCTTTTATATAACTAGGTAGCAGCAGCAACAGTGATTAGACAGACAGGCAGAAAGGTACTTGGTGTGTCATCTGGGCAAAAGACAACAAACAAACTGGCTGGTGGAACAAGGTTATTCAGAGGTTAGCAAAGAAGAAATGTGCCGGAAGAGGACTGAAGAGAGTAAGCAGAAGTATAAGCAGATGCAGCGAAGGACAAAGGGGGAGGTAACAAAAGCCAAGACGGTCTATAATGAGTTGTATGAGTTTGTAGAGTTGTAGAAATTATAGGGGTATAAAGGTGATGAGCCACACAATGAAGATTTTGAAGAGAGTTGTTAAAGCTAGGCTTGGACAAGAGGTTTTTGTAAGCAGCAGTATGCTTTCATGCCATGAAAGTGCACCACAAATGTGATTTTTGCTTTGAGACTGCTGATGGAGAAGTATAAAGAAGGTCATAAAGAGCTTCACTGTGTCTTTGTGGATTTAGAGAAAGTGTATGACAGCGTGCAAAGGGAGTTCAGGACATGTATGAGAACAGCATGCGAGTGGTGAGATGTGATGTAGAAGCAAGAGATAGCTTCAAGGTGGAGGTAGGACTACAGCAAGCTTCGTGTTTGCTCTGGTGATGGACAGACTAACAGATGTCAGAATTGCCATAGACTATGATGTTTGCGGACATCATTGTGATTTGATGTGAGACCAGAAAACAGCTATAAGAGAACTTGAAGAGAGGTGGGGGTATACAATAGAAAGTAGATGAATGAAAGTCAACTGTAGTAAGACAGAATACATGTGTGTGAATGAGAGGGAGGCAGGTAGAACTGTCAGGCTACAGGAAGCAGTGGTCACAAAGGTGCTGGAGTTCAGGTACATGTCCAAGGAAAAGGGGAGTGTGAAAAAGAGGTGAAGATAAGAGTACAGGCATGATGGATTGAATGGGAAAAAATAACAGGAGTGATGTGTGACAAAAGTGTTGTGCTAAAGCAAGAGTGAAAAGAAAGGTTTATAAGGGAGTAGTGGGACCAGCCTTGTTGTATGGTTTAGAGACAAAGAGACAGGAACCAGAGGTTGAGCTGGCAGAGCTTAATTTGATAAGTTTCTTTTGGGGAGTGATTAGGATAGTATTAGGAATGAGAACATCAGAGGGACAGCACAGGTTGGAAAATTGTGAGACAAAGTTATAGAGGTCAGACTGAAATGATTTGAATATATTCAGTGGAGGGCCAGTAGATATATTGGTAGGACCAAATAGGAGATGTGTGTATGTGGTCAATGTATACATGCAGGTAGTGAGAGCAGAAGATAGAGAGGACAGAGAGGGTGGAAAAGATTGACTTTCTGTGGCGACCCCTGTTGAAGGGAGAGGCTGAAAGAAGAAGAAAAATTATATATGCACGCTAAGTATAAGGAAGTGATAGTGGTTAAGGGTAAGGCAAGTAGTACCAGTAAAGAGGCATAATTTTTATATTAAACATAAACACCCCTAAAGCCACAAAAAGCTTAAACACATGGGAGGCCTATGGTCAGCAGCTGTGGGAGGGGAATGGGTGAAAGCTGTTCAGTTTTGGTCTACAATCATTTTAGTCACTGCAGCTCATCTTAAATGTTGTTTAGTGCTCAATGGCCTGAGGCTATTTCTATAATGAGCTTTAAAAAATGCCCTAATAATTTTTTTTGCGCCAGCAGTTTGCAGGTAAAAAAAGAGAAACGCTTCAAGGGAAGATTTGATTTTTTTGTTGTTACCAAATTCCACATTAAACACAACTTGATACATAGGATATCAGTGTATATATATATCACACTAAACCAGAAAACATATGTACAGTATATATATGTGTGTGTGTGTGTGTGTGTGTGTGTGTAAATCCCAGAGGCCTTCTTTGTTATGTGTAATTAAATGTTATACTGTTTAAAATATTGATCCTCTCAGCCAGTATTCATTGATTCATAGACAGAAGTCTCGGTTGAACGAGCTGCGTTAAAAATATATCAAATCTGTGTGTGTCTCACTCCACAATCCATTAGCTGGTTCTGAATCACCCCATTCTCACATGGATTAGTATTATACAGTTATTCTTTGTGTTTAAATAGGTATCTTTCTCCCCAACTGCGTAATAAGAGGTCTTATACCAAGCATAACTTTCTGTCTTTTTTCTTACTCTCTCTATTTAAACATCTTATGCTGATGAGATTATAAATAAATAAACCATGTTTCAAATATGTCAGCTTTCTAGACTTCTAGCTTGCAACCTCCCACCCATGTAAATTCAAGTGTGTACAATTTTTGAAAGTATCTGATTTTTTAATGATTATTTCATGAATTGATGAAGAAATGCTGTATTAGTTTCATTATTTATATTGAGTGTTTTTAATTATGCATGTGACAGGATTTAGAGTCTGAGCATTGGGACAGGTATGTTTTACAACCAAATCTCCAGAGAAAATATTATTTGTATTTTGTTGGGGTTTTTTTTTTTCGTTTGTCTGCACTTGTCATTTACGTAGTTTGGGAGTAAAATTTAGATTTGTTTATGCATGTTAAATGTCGGGAAAAATGCTGTGTATCTTGACATTTTCTGTTTAACAAAATAGTAAGAAATTAAGTTGCTGTTGTTAATGAAATTTTATGAAAGTATAAATGATCATTAATACACTAGCGGCGGCACAGTGGGACGACCCTCAATTTCTGTTTCAAGTTTGCATTTTGGCCCTGTGTTCGTGCTCTGATTTTCTCCCACAGTCCAATAACATACATGCTAGGTGAATTAAAGATGTCAAATTTGACATAACTTGTGTACAATGTACTGTTTAACATTTTGTATGAATATAACCGTGTGTAATAATGTAATGTTGTTTCTTTAATGAAATAACCACTGATGCTGAAATATTGGTAAATATTTTATTAAAATATTACATTGAATATTGATGAATTGGACATCATTGGCTAAAGAGTAAAGGAAATCTCATACAAAGAGCTTTAAAGGTTTAGGCTCTCTCCTGCCCAGTGTAAAGGCCACTATTTTCTTGTGTGTAATAGACTGCGAGTTACTCCAGGGCTGTACATTTAGTGGACCTGACTGAACGGAACAACCACACTTAGATGGAAAAGGCGTGTTTGGAGGATGTATCTCGGACACTAAGGTGACATTTTTCTGTTGTTTCTAGCTGCTCCCAAAATGTCAGTTGCCTCTCCTGAGTCTGCCAAAGAGCAAATAAGCAGTGAAATGCGTCACAACAAGTAGTTATTGTTTGTTTTTTTTTTGCCGGTCCTTCACCTGGAATGAAGCAGTGGGGGAGAATAAAGCACAAATGGAATGGGTCTGACTGTCATGTGCACTTGGGCCATGGCTGAGAAATGCAACAATAGATAGGAAGAGACAGCATCCAAGAGATGAGGATGGATGCAGAGTGCAGAGTATATATACAGTGATTCAAGCTGTGAAGGGACTAAAACACACGCATCACCTCTTATATACTGTGTGCTGGTGTCTAATATCAAATTTAATTAAGTAATTCTTGCCACTAAAAACACCCAGGAATAGTCAATATAGTTAAAAATGACATTTTTTTATGGTCAGAGAATTAAAGCACATTAAATATATAGGAGATGCTTTTGAAACTTAAGAATTGGTGCCACTGCTCTGGATGCCACACCTAACTATCTTACATAAAACATGTTGTCCAGCATGACCGCCACACATTTCATGACACTTACTTCTGGTTGCAGATATTTTAAATACTTCTGTGAAATGCCCGTTTCCATCTCTGTTGAAAGTTAGGCCTCAGAATAAAAGGCTATTCACACTCTGTCACTTTGTTTGCTGCTTTGTCCCCTGTTTTGATGTCCTCCAGCTTATGATTTATTGTATCTTCCTGGACATGCAATTTGCAAATCAAGTGATCTGTTTCTAAATATTATAAAACAGTTACTAATGCTAAAACAGTTACAGGCCCAGGCCCTGTGTATGAAATAAAAAAAAAAAATTTGAATTATGTTTACATTAAACTTACACCTGTACCTTTTGCCTTTCCATAATTTACATTCTGTTTATAGAAACTCTAACCTATTTTAATTCAATTCAATTTTATTTATAAAGTGCTTTTAACAATATACATTGTCCCAAAGCAGCTTTACAGAAAACTTTTTATACCAGATTAGCAAGCCGGTGGCGACGGTAGAAAGAAAAAAACTCCCTAAGTAAGTAAGGAAGAAACCTAGAGTGGAATCTTCATTTGGGTGATGGGATGCAATCTGTATCTAATACATAATTCTATAACTAACAATAATATAGAACATAAATATAACAATAATAATATACAGTAATATATAATATATACATAACATACATCTACTACAACTAACAGTAATATATAAAATTAATATCACAATACAGCATAACTACAGGGTAGAACCAGAAGGTGACACAGACATGTGGCGCAAGACCATTAACTGATTTGTAAGCAAGCAAAAGTATTTTATAATCGATATGAAATTTTACCGGTAGCCAGTGCAGTAAGGATAAGACAGAGGTGATATTGCTCATATTTCCGGGTTCTAGTAAGGATTCTGGCTGTGCATTCTGGACTAACTGTAGTTTGTTTATGCTCCTATTGGAACAACCAGACAACAGGGCATTACAGTAATCCAACCTAGAGGTAACAAATGCATGGACAACATTTTTCTTCACCATTCAGTGCCAGCATATTTCTGATCTTAGCAATGTTTCTACGTTGAAAGAATGCTATCTGGTGGTATTATCTACATGGAATTTATGAAAGGCTAGAATCTATAATCACACCAAATTCTTTTACAGCTGTGCATGATGTAATTTAAAAGCCATCCAGGGATAATAATCGTTAGGATTGGCTTACACATATAACTGCTTATCATCAGCATAACAGTGAAAGTTAATATTATTCTTGCGAATAATATTACCTAGAGGTACCATATATATAGAAAATAGTAATGGGCCTAAGACAGAACATTGTGGGACACCAAACTTTACCCTACTGCTCATAGAATAGTGGCCATTTACATCTACAAACTGATAACAGTCAGTCAAATAAGACCTATACCATGACAGGGCTGTTCCTTCAATTCCAACAACATTTTCTCGCCTATGAAGAAGAATAGTGTGATCTATGGTGTCAAAAGCTGCACTTGTACAAGCATTATAAGCATAGAAACCCTGATCAGAGGCCAGTAGCAAATCATTTCTAACTTTAACCAGTGCTGTCTCTGTGCTTTGACGGGGCCTTAATCCTGACTGACAACTTTGAAAAATATTATTTTTATTCAGGTATTAACATAACCGCTGCGCTACAACATTTTCTAGGAGAGGAAGGGGAGGTTAGATATTGTTCTATAATTTGACATCCGGCAGGAGTCAAATTAGGTTTTTTAATCAAACGTTTAATAACTGCTAATTTAAATGATTTATGGACAAAGCCAGAACTGATTGAGGAGTTGTTCATTTTTATGAGAGTTTGGATTATTTCCGGTAGCACATTTTTGAGTAATGTTATGGGTATCTAATATAGATTTTGATGATAACACTATCTAAGGTAAATATATTGACATCTAGTTGACTTGGATTACTCGGATTAAGATTTACAGTATTGAGTTTGTGCCTTATATTTTCAACTTTATCACTGAAAAAATTCATAAAGTTTCCACAACTACAACCTGATGGTGGGAATGCTTCGGCAGTGGTATTCTGCCTAGTTAGTTTTGCTATGGTCTTAAACGAAAAGCAAGAATTATTTTTGTTTTCTTTTGTGTTTTGTTTGATGCCATTTACACTCTAGTTTCCTGGTGGTCTGTTTTAGGGTCTGTTTGAAATCATTATACCATTGTGCTAGTTTTTTCTCTTTAATTAATCTTCTTATTTGCTACGTTATCCGAAGTGCAACAAAATATTGAATCTAGGTGCTCAGCTGCCTGATTAAGCTCAGTGAGTTTGGAGGGTGATACAATCATAGTTGATAAATTTGGGTTTACTAACAAAATTATCTGCAGTACGTGTAAATGTGTGTTTGAGGCTGTACTGGCATAAAACGCTACTATTATGATTCATAGTAATTTTAAATTATAAAGACAATGGTCTGAAATAAGATCAGACAGAGGAAGTGTAACTATATTGTCTATATTTTTCTACAGTTCTCAGAGGGTCTTCTGGATTGTCGAAGTTTATATTTAAATCTCCTACAATTAGAGCTTTGTCTACAGATGTAACTAGGTTCGAGGTTCTGCAAACTCATGTAGAAATCTGACCCTGGTGGTCGGAAATTTAAAACTAATAGGATAGAGTCCATAGCCTTATTTTTCCTGGTTTTGCAAGATATTTTTGTAAACAAAACCTCAAACAAGTTTAGTTTTTCTGAGGTTTGTGTGTGGTGGCTATATTATTATTTTTATTATTATAGATGCCAGCTACACCTCCGCCTCTACCAGTTAAATTTCTATCCTTGTTCACCCTGCCATTTTGCACATCCTTTCCAGCTCTAGCCTCGCTGCCTCGCAATCTAATACTACAATAAAATGGAAAATAGATTATTGCCTGGGATGGTTGTGGTATTGGGTGGTGGCAGGGTTTTGGGCCTCCTAAACCCAAAGTCTGACATAACAGGGCCTCAGGACAAAGAAGAAAGGCTGAACTAGCGCAAGTGTTTTAATACATACTCTTCCTAATTTTGTGTCTTAAACTGTGTTGGTTATATTACTGTTTCTCATTACTTTATTAAGTACCTTGCCTTTTGATTTTTGGGCTGCACTGGTCGGGTAGTAGATTTGGTCAGTTTCATATTCACATCTTGCCATTGCATCTTTTAATCTCCCAAATTCAGTTCTCAGGTGGTTTTGCATCTTCCACTGAGCCCATGGTGCTTCAGAGTCTGCAGAGAGGACTTCAAGGGGAGGGATACCCATGTCATTGGGAAGGGGATCATCTTTAAGCCTTTTTGTCCATAGTGTAGTCTAGTGATGTAGATAGGGCCTGAACATGGCTGAGAAAACTTCTCCTGGACCTCAGCCGTTGGGCTGGGTGTACACGTCCAAAGAGGGGTGTCACTCATCATTGGCGGCCTTGGTCATCTCTACTTTGATGGCAACTTTCTCGTCTCCTATTGGGGGGCAATGTCAGCGAGGAGGTACAGATTGTTTTTGTTCTTGGGCTTCAGGCAACCAGTGATTGAGCAGCAGGTGTTATTTAGTGCTGGGTCTAAGTGTCTGGCATGAGGTATTCTCTACCAGACAGGGAATGCATATTCTGCAAAGGAGTAGCACAGAGCCATAGCAGTACATCTTCGTGTATGGGCTGTAGCTCCCCATTTGAAATTTGGATATGTTCCTTGTAGGAAAGTGAAAGTGAAAGTGATACATTCTGCCACTGTGTCTGCACACAGCGGAATTGGCCCTCTGCATTTAACCCATC
>JAOUQV010000014.1:10752690-10772010 GCA_028565295.1 Aspidoras spilotus | reverse complement strand
GGGCACTTCAGCCGTGACTTGGCGTTACTGGGAATCGAACCGGGGACCCTCCGGTCGCAAGGCTGATTCCTTAACCACAAGCCTACGACATATGTTCAGCTTAAAAGTCTTGAATTCTCCAGATTTTCTATAGATTTGTATGGCTGTGTGAATGTGTAGAAATTTATGTGGAATTCTGGCTGTTGCTCCATTCCATCATTCATAGTGAAACGTTCATTCATCTGCCATCCTAGCAGATCTTGTTCCTGGCTCTTGCTTTAGGCTCCCCTCAAGCAGATACATAGATCTTGGGCAGAAACAGTTCAGCTTGGCATGATGATGCATCAGCAGCATGCTCAATGTATTACACCTTGCTTAATGTTAATGTATAAAAAATGTCTATTCCCTAGCTTAAAACTCTAACTTGCACTGTAATTGTCAATCCTCAAGATATACATGATATACAATGACTAAACAACAAACAAACTACTCCACGCTAGGTTGTAAAAAAAAATTGCATTCATTAATTCATTCAAACCTACATGCATTAATTCATTTTCATTCATTCATTATCTTCCTCTTAATTTACACAGGGTCACGGGCCAGCTGGTGCCCCAGCAATTCTTGGTGCGAGGGTAGGAACAACTCTGGGTGCCACTCCCTCACACGATACACACACAAACACGCTGCCACACACACATTTGCACACTAACGGCTACTTTAGAAACACCAACGCCCCGAAGACATGCAAGAGGACAACAGAGCACCCAAGGAACCCCACATAGATATTTCCTAGATAGTCTCACCCAGGGATCAAACAGGGATCCTTCAACGTACCCATTGTGCCACCATGCCACCAGTTGGTAGAATAATGTAATATAAATTAATATCTAGCATTGGCCATTAAATTATTTATTAATCTTTCTATTACATTATAAGAAGAATAGATTGTTCTTTAAATTTTATGCTCCCAACACATAATGCTCAAACCTGCTTAAATCTCACTTTTACACAAATACTTATTCTGATAGATATTTCTGTGGAGACATGAATTACACTGGGTTGTGTGTATACTCCAGATACAGATACAATATTGTGTTATTGGCCTTTTTAGTCATTTTTCTTCTCTTTTTTTACCTCTGAAATTCTTTTGTTTTTTTCCTCCCTTCATATATTATAATTTGACAAAAAAATGTAGAATTAACCCTAACCTGCTCACCACACCTCCCAGATCCATACATATAAGTAATTTGTTCTGCCGTATTCTCACTACCAGGGCACATATAGTTTTAAGCTCTGGCCATCAGGGGGTGACATGCACTTTTCATCCTGGGGTGATACTGCCTTGCAAGTACCTGACCCCGAATGTAGCGAGTGATTTGTCCCGGCAATAAGAAAAAAAGTCAAATCTTGCACCACCAACATCCACTCACAAACAAACTATACTGCGGGGTCACCTGTTTATACATTCTGCCTTATTCTATAATAATGAGAGCAAGCAGAACGTCCACAATAACTAGTCGACTTGCAAGGTTATGGCCGTGAAGATATATTTTAATATATTTTTAAAGCTTAGATTTTTAACAGGAACAGTTTCCTATCTGTCCATCTGCAATGATGGCCATTCATCCCGCCTTGATAGACTCGTTGCGGGTCTGTTGACACCAAATCTCCTTCTCCTGCTTCCTCTCAATGATCTTATTAATACATTCTCATTAAATCACCATCACCTGCAACTTTTACCTGCAATCACTTGAACGCTTCCCTTCCCTATCAATTTAATCTTTTAAATCTAAAGATACCAAGCATGATTTTTATGCTGTTTTGCTTCTGAAATCTTTCCTGATCTCCTGGCTCTCACTGTTTTTAATTTTTCTCCAGTGCAGTTATGTTTCTTTTTCCCTCACCTACCATATCTTTGCAGCTCTGCGCATGCTTAGCTTTCCTCTTCCCTTCTATTTTTATTAATTCTTTCCCTAGCTTCTCATGGATCTCAATGTGATTCCTTGGTTTCTTTAACCAGAATTTTCACCTGCTTGCTTGCGCACCGTCTCTCACTCTTTCTGACTTTTTTCCATGTGTATCAGCTAGCACAGCTTTAATCATGCATACTCATTCTTAGCTACCTTGTTTTCCAGTGAAGCTTCTTCTTAACTTAAAATGACCAAGCTGAGTTCTGCTTCTACTCTACTTATTGCTGATTGTTTAGTAAACATTATATCAACTCTCTCTCTAGGCATAATTATCCCCAAGCCTTGTTTGTCTGATGGTTGGGTCTGACATTCAATATTGCTGATAAAAATGTATTACTTCTCAAGTGGCTATAACTTAGTGTAATTATATTAGATCTAAATCTACATATATTAATGCCTGCATTTTATTAATTCCTTAATAATTAAAGTGATAAGTAGTTGGATTTGTTTCCTTTGTCCAGGACAGTGATTGGCAGATCTAATATATGCAATGGCTTTTCCAGTGCATTTTGGCACACAACCTACAGCTGGCAAACCACTTGCGTTTGCTCTCCATTGCTGTTGTTTTTCACAGGATACTATTTTTTTTTTCCTAGGCAATTTATTTAAAGACACTATATGGACTGGTCTTCAATTTGTGTGGCTGACTTAGTCATTGATATAATCATGGCATGGCACGTTGCTAACTTGGTAAAAGCCTACATCGTAGGGTGAAATTTTACAATTTTGTTCTGCATTAGGCTTATCCTTCTTGCAAATATTTCACCCAGAAACTTTAAGATTTATTCCATTATCTGTATATTTAGCCATAACAATCCTGCAGTTAACAAATTTGCTTCTATCACATTAATATGTAAAACATACCATTTATTTGATAATATTCCATTATTATCATGCACACAATAGTAAACTTGCTAACCAAAATTATAAGCCAATTTAGTCATGACCTACTTTGTCATCTTGAAGAACAAGTAACAAAATATTTGTTGAAATATAGGCTTTCACACTAATAATCTTGCAATAAACAATAATCTTGCTAATACTAAGCTCTGTAGAAGAGCTTCTCTGAATGTCAAACCTTTAAGCAGATGATTCCTGATGATTCCATATGCAAGGATTCGGCAAAATTGGACAAACTATTAAAAAATCACCTTGTCTGATTAGTCTCAATTTCTGCTGTGATATTTGGGTGGTAGGGTCAAGATATAGTGCAAAAAAATTAAAGCATGGCTTGTACTGTTAATGACACAGCCTATGAGATTATTATTGCTGACATATCCTTATTGTTGATGTCCATGTATGACCCAGTGGATCCATCACCCTGGAAGGTTCTGGAAGCTTCGTATTAGCAGGATGTAATTAATAATATAATATTGTAAAATTTAATATAACATGTAAGAATAACAAGACTTTTTGCACCTTGCATTATGCAGATGTTCATAGCGATTAAGTTTATTTTACAGACACATACACACGCACACCATGCACACGCACACCATGCACACGCACAGAAACAAGGGAGTAGTAAGGTGCGATGTGGTGTTCAGGGTCTCAGCATGTCTTTGGGACTGTTCATTCACACCTCATTCACAGCTCATTCACACCTGGTGAAGCACCTGATTCCCATTAACACTGGGTCATTGTCTCCCTATGAGCACCAATGGCCTCAATCTGCATGTAGGACAGCATCACCAGCACTGTAACAGACAAAATGTTCAAAAAAAGCCTACTTCGAGGCTCTACAAGCATAACATTTAATGCCCTTTTGTCAGTAAGGTACTAGAAAAGGCTTTAGCACAGCATTTATGTTCCTACCTATGTGAAAACCACATCCATGAACTCTATCAGTCAGGTTTTAGACCTCATCACAGCACAGAGACAGCACTGGTTAAAGTGATACTATTGATCAAACTATTCTCTTTCATAGACTGGAGAATGTTGTAGGACTATTTAATATGTTATCAGTATGTAGATTTAAAAGGAAATGCCTCTAAGCTGCGTATTGTAAAATGCAGTGTCCCTCAAAGTTCTGTATTAGGCTCACTGTGTATATGCTGCCTCTTGGTAAAATTATTCAAACACATGGAATCATTTTGTTTTAGCAAAGCCTGATGAGAGACCTCATCATTATAAAGTTGATGCTAAATGGACTTTAGTTAAAAACTTTCTTCTTAATTATTATAAAACTGTACACATATTTGGACTACAGACAGCTAGAAACAAGATTTCTGTACAAAATTTTGTAGTAACTTAAGATGGTAGTTCAGTCACTCCTTTTTATTGGAGGTCGCTGATTGTGGGCGGTTACGGTAGTAGGCTGCTATGTTACGTATGTCTTTTAAGGTGTGCTTGCTGTAGCAACATACGTCTAGGCTCTCACTCTGTGTAGGCACAAGTTCTGGTGTTATTGTTTTGCGTCCCACTTGTTCTGCTTTACCTCCTTTATCTGGACTAAGAGTACATAGTATCTCGTAATATCGTCTATGCCTCCCCCTCCTTGATGCAAGTGTGTACTGGTGGTTCACTATCATCTCTGTGCTTTTACTCTCTCTCAGATGGGCCGCCACCTCGTTTTCAGATAAAGTGGTCAACAGTTTGTGGATGTTTTCCCATCTAACACTTGCTCCAGTCTGCTTGCTATTCTGGCAAGATTCCGGTTCTGGCCTCCCTTCCTATCCGTTTTTATGTTTATATTGGAATGGGACTCTTTTAGACTTAACAACTGCTTAGGATCATGTGTGTAGTGTACCATTTAAGTATCACAGCTCAACTCTGGCTGGATGACTGAATAAACTTTAACTAAACCTCCACTAACTCTTAACTCACAGCAAAATAATTAATGCACTTTATCTCCAGATAACACGGTATCACGCAGAAAGCTTAACTAAAATGTACTAAGTAAAGTACACATAACTAAATAGCTTATGATTTTGCTTAGACCTAAAACCTAAAGGCTCACATGCACTCACTGGACAGTATTGAGGAGAGGAAGGTTGTCAGCTGGAGAGGGCTTGCAGAGCCTAATTCGTAGCAGGGTTTGTGCGGCGCGTCTTGGTTGCAAATCGCTGCCAAGAAAATATTGTATCTATCTTGTTTGATCTTTGTAGTGATACCTTCTCCCTTGTCAAAATAATGGATGTAACGGCGGGAAGACCAAAATGGGAAAAAAGACAGAAAACGGCCAAAAAACCAAAAAAGCTAATTTTATACAGCTTATATATTGCAGCCCTCCTTAATTCTGATTGGTTCCCTAATTTATCAGAGGGCTCTACTGCCCTCCCACCCTACACGTCACCTTATCAAATCAGACGTCCCCGCCATATCTCAGATATCTTGTCCTTAATCAAGCTGTTTCCTTAGAACTTGCATGTGCAATCTCTGCTCGCCCATGCTGCTGCATGTATATTTTTTATTTATTGGCATCAGAAAATGCAATTTAGCATTATGCCTTCTAAAGTCCTGTAATATGTCCTTCTTTGAGACATCCACGATGCATAACAATATTGTCAAATATATTGTATAAATATATCTAATATTCCCTAATTTATCCAAACATCTCAAGCCCATTTTCAGAAAACCAAATGTTCTTTCTATTACAGTGTGCTTTTAATTAATAATTTTGAGAATAATGTTATTTTATTTTGTATTCTGTTTATTGTTGGGTAAAAGTTTAAATAATGCTGGCATGAGCTATGGGCTTGTGCACTGTTTTGGGTCCATTTGTCTTGGTTACGCACGTAACCAAGACAAACTTGGTTAAGCACGTGGGTTGACAATTCAATGCTAGGATAACAATAAACATCTGACTGTTGACATCTGCCTAGGCTGTATTCAGTCTGTGGTGCACCTGTGTTTTCCATTGCCAGTATAGGAATATGGCAGAAATTTACATTCACAAATAATTTCAAGACCATCTGCATAAATATATTTACCAGCTTCAGTGCTAAAGAGACAGATGAAAGTCATGAAAAAAGACTGTTGGCAGGGTGTAAGATAGAAATGAGCATCACAAAATATATAAAAATATTTAATACTTATTAAATATAATTATTGGTGGCACTGTGGCGCAGTGGATAGTGCTGTGGCCTCACAGCAGGAGAACCCGGGTTCTATCCCCAGGCGGGGTGACCTGGGAATTTCTGTGTGGAGTTTGCATGTTCTCCTCGTGTTTGTGTGGGTTTTCTCATGGTGCTCCAGTTTTCTCCCACAGGCCAAAGATATGCACGTTAGGTAAATTCGGAAATGCTAAATTGTCATTCTAGGTGAATTGAAGAAGCTAAATTGTCCGGTCCTAAGCCCGAAAGGGTGGGGGTTGCATCAAAAAGGGCATCCGGCGTAAAACATGTGCCAGATCCTAATGCAAGGGACTCGCTGTGGCGACCCCTGGTGACAGGGAAAAAGATAAAAAAAGAAAGATAAAAAATAAATGTAAAAATAATTATTTATTCATTCATTCATTTTTCCGGCTTAATCCACATGGGTTTGCGTTCTAGCCTGTGTATACCCATAAACTCTGGGTGCAATGGCAGGTCAAACCAACCCCAGCATCACCAGCTGTCTGGAGTAAACACTGTATTTTACAACCAATGGAAACAACACAACATTTATCTCCCACTGAGATCTTTCCATTAATGCTGGGACAGACAATCAACATTTGTTCCCCGAGCAAGAAAGCTCACACCCTCCTAAAGAATTTTGGAGCACAGGCCAGTAAGCCTCCATTTATTTATCTATTTCTATATCTATTTGTTTAGTCTCTTATAATCTCAATTTATCATAACCGTGTGAATTTGCTGTAATTTAGAGCACATGTGATCTAGACTTCTCCATGTCAAATAACATTCAGTTCATTACAAACACCTTCCAGTATCCAAAATGAAGTCTGTGTTGCCCTGCGACAACCACAAAACACTGCTCTAGAGTAGATTTGCATGGAGGAATGGGCCATTGTGCAAACCTGGTGAAGAATTACATGAAGCGTTTGACCTCTGTCATTGCCAACAAAGTTTCTGTTACAAATTATTGAGTTGAACAATTTTAAAATTGACGAAATACTTATTTTCCAACATAATTTACAAATAAATTCTTTAAAAATCCTAGAATGTTATATCCAGGATTTTATTTTCTAATTGTGTCTCTCATAGTTGGAGTGTACCTATGATGAAATTAGAACAAGTACAATCAATGGCTGACTAAATACTTTTTGCCCCACTGCATATATAAATATAAAATGTAGTAGAGAGTCACACAATAAGCAAAATAATGGTACAAACTGTGTCCGAAGGTGTATACCTGAGGATTCCACCCCAGTGACAAGCATTTTTAATCTAAAAGTAAAATAGATTACATTTACTTGAATTTATGCTTTTGTTGATGAAACATCTGGCCAGAAAACCAAAGTATTTTATATTTTCATTTATTTATCATTTTACTCAATATTTACATTACGTTTTAAATATATATATATATATATATATACACATTTTACAAAAATACTAAAAATAAATCATAAATCCAAGTCCACAAATATGCTCAACGGCCCAGGTTTCATACTCCCTCTGCCAATGCAGGAATCCACCTGTGGTTATACTGAAGATTTATGTTTCTTAAGGATAATTGAGACACTGCTATTTGACAAGGGACAAAAGTGCACCAATCATCATGCAGCCATAATCACACAAAAGATTGTGCTGCTAGAGTAGTGACAGCTCAATTAGTCTTACACAAGGGCTGCTGCTGATGTTAATTAACAAGAGTTAACACAAATGTGATTTCATGGTAGAGGACAGAGCAGTGGAGCGTCTTTGCTTTACTTCGAGAAGATTTCATGCTTGAATGAAATTCAATGATACATGTTGCATCTGAAGCATGTTTTATTTTATAATGAACATGTCTGGATTTTTTTACCTACTGTAATGTAATAGAATAACCAAATAAATATATGTGTGCTTACTCTGTAACATAAGGAGCTGCATTTATTTTATTTGTCTCATTAACGTCCGAAGAGAAACATGAAAGAAGGGTGGAGAAACTTGTAGCTACTATAAATTAAAATGATAACTCCCATGTTATCACTCCCATTATTTTACACAGCATGACCACTGAATTGACCTATATCCAAAAACTTTACAATATAATGTGCTTTTCGAAGTTATAACCATATGCCAAAATTAACCAAAATTAATATTAAGTGGCGTAAAGTATTTTAGCAGAAAGCTTTCCAAATCCAAACATTGCCAAATATGCAATGGTTTTGGTTCCAGCTAATTTTGCACTGTATAAATCATCACAATATCATGCATAAATGTTTACTTTTTCTGCATGTTAGTCATAATCAGCAGGCAATATTAACTTGCTAGTATCACACAAGCAGCAGAGAGGGATTTTGATTTTGTTCACAGCCTGTGTATCAGCGAGGGGAGCCATCAAGCTGAATGACAGGGTCACACCCTCAGCCTTTTGCTGAATTAAGAGAAGATCGCTGCTGACAAGGTGTAATATTGAAATGCCTATTTGCATAATGTGCAGTGTTATTAAAAGGAATCAGCTACTGCCCGTGCCACACAACAAACAGAGTGAGTGAAGCAGCATGCTTTAATATCACAAATTACTCCCAGGGAGTGACCCCTTCACTCTGAGCTTGATTACTAAGTCTTAATTAGGAAGGATTCCCAACTTTCATCCATCCATGGCTCATGCTCCTTATCTCTTTCACTCACTCTCTTGCTCTCTTGCTCATTTGCGCAGAGCTGAGAGTTTAGTCGCTGATTCAATATTTACCCTTCACTCCTGTGCTTGTATGAGTTGGGGGTGATGGAATGAGGGGGAGGTTGGAAAAATAAAATTAATCATAAAACCTGAGCTCTGTGTGCAGGTGCAAACCAATTAACAAGCTGGCATTTATATCTGCCTTAATTAATATTTTGTCACAGATGAAATCAGATGTCTGATATGTTTAAACACCATCCTGGATTGTGTTCCTGCAGTCATAGGCTTCTAGTTAAGAAATGAGCCTTGCAACTGTAAGGTCTCAGGTTGAATTCCCTGTACCGCCAAGTCATGATTAGGTTGAAGTTCCCTTGGCAAGGCATCTAATCCCAGGCCCTGTGAAGGCTGCTCAACACTCCATTCACTATTCTGTGTATATGTGTGTTGTACTACAAGGATGGTTTAAATGTAGAGGACCAATTATGCTGTGTGCAAGCCTAGTGACAAATAAATCACTTTTACTTCACTTTAAGGGTGCTTAATGTCCACAAACACGCACTTTCTGTCTTCACCATGTAGGCCAGCTGGTAAAAAGCTAAACATATTGCTAACTTGCTCCTCCTTACCTTTAAAAAACATACCTGTGTATTTTGATCAGAAAAAAGATTTTTAGTCAATATATTTTACAGCGCAAGCCCATGACCTGACAGAAAAAGGGCTAATGTTATGGCTTCTTTCACCTGCTGGAGTGTCAAAGGTCAACTGTCACAGGAAGCAGGAGGTATTCCCAGAGGACCATGCTGCCTGGAGTAATTCTCTTGAAGGCAAGATGCCTCTGCCCAGTTTCACAGCACAGCCCCAAACTGCCCCGGGGCACGAATGCCTTTCAGTATTTATGGGGCTGCCGTTGGTCATCATGGTCCCTGTGTGTGTTTTGGTCTGTGTGAGACAAGGTGAAAAGCTTGCTTAAAAAATACTGCTTTATCAAAATTCTTGGTCCATGATGAATCCTTCTAAGGAATCACAGGAATCTATATGTGCATTTTACCTTTCTGTTCTCTAAGGTAAAAACATTTTACAATTTCAGCTGAATTATTGTGAATTATAGCATTTTTATAATTACTAATTTCTTTTTCATAAAGTGTATGATCTTTTAGAATCTTTTAGAGCTTGTAAATCTGCAAGGTAAAAGTAACAAATGTATTTTCTGCTATTTACTCTAGTACCAAGAGGAATATTTTACTTAAAAAATAAATGAATAAATAAAAAGCCTGGATCAATTTACTAGTTCTTGAGTTGAATTAAAGCCATCAAATTCTGCATCAGGAAAAAAAGAATCTAACATATTAGCAAAAATAAGACTACTGAGAGACATGTTATATATATTTGTAGGAAAATCCGTTGTGATACGTTAAGAGAGAATAGTGATTCCACATCTATGAACACACCAATTATTAGGACATTTGGGATCAGGATAATCCTAATAATGACACTCCATTGTTACTGGGAATAACAGGGACTGCACTTCTCTTTCCGTCTCTCTGCCACACAGTGAGAATCCTCTTGCATGCCACAGCCACTTCAAATGACTACTAATGAGAATCACATGAGACAAAGTGAGAAAGGGAGGGAGATAGATGAATAAATAAAAAAGAGAGATCTGAACTGTAGATAAAAAACATCAGCAGGAACCCTGATGTTCCCAATTAGGAGGGATGTCACCCCCTGTCTACCATGCTGTAAGAAAACCCCATCTCTGTATTCACCATCACAAAGCTCCAACACTGTTAACATTTTAATGTACCTGCCGTGTGTAGGAACACTAATTACCTCAGCATTTGCCTCACTTGTGAATCCTCCAAATGGAAATATGATCTCAGGCTTAGGGCTGTTACATTAAATTATAAAAAGTTATATTTACCTAGCTAGCCAGTAGTCACACTTACAATTCAGTCAGTTCACTTTTCTTATTTACCACCTGGATCTAAAATATAAAAGGAAATGATTGAGTGAATTTAAAGGACATGTTCAGAGACCATTTTTTCTATCTTTCTTTCCTTTCTTCCTTCCTTCTTTCCTTTTTTCTTTCTTGTTCCACTTTTTTGCCTCTGAAAACCCACTGAAACTCACTCTAGTACATGTTTATATTTCATTGCAGGTGCTTTCAGTCTATGCAGATCATTCGACTGCAGCCATAACAGGAATTACTTTATTATAACTTTATTATAAAAGCTTGTGCTTATATAGTAGCCACAAATGTATAATCTTAAGTCTCTCCTCTTGTTTTTTATTATCATTTCTATCTGTAAATGAAACATCTTGTTCATACAAGAGCCCTAGCTGTTGCACACAGGAAATGATTTTTTCCGTGAGTTTCCTTAGTCAGTTTCCATAGTGTGGTGGTTATCACGTTTGCCTCACACGCGAAAGGTCCCCTGTTCGAGACTGGGCGGAAACATTAATTCTTTAGCACCTTGGTCTGGAGGAACGTTATTTCATTTAACTGTGTACTGTAACATTGTATATGGCTGAAATGACAATAAAACTACTTGAGACTTGAGAAATAAACAATCAGCAACAACAATTATCTCATAGATCCCTCTGCAGCTATGTGGTTCTGAAGGCTCAATAAACCCAAAAAAGAAAAAGCTAAACCCATTTGCTGTGTCTGTGTGCAAACAGGACTACGAAACCTTATATTTTCTTAGTAAAAAACAAAAAAGGCTATCCTAGAAAAAATTTTCTTTTCCTTCCATGATTTGAGGCCAGAGCTACAGTATATGAGCATAGAGTGAATTCTGGTTGTATTACGGTGTTCGGCTATGTATTATTAATGTTAACGTGATCAAGGCAGGTGGGAGAACCCAAGAGATATAGTCCTGCCTAATGAACATGGCTCTCTCGCTCTTGTGTACTCTCTCAACGGACAAGCCCTTGGCAACTGTTACCATTTCTGAGTGAGGTGTTAGCCATGGTGCCCAAACGGACCCTGCTAGTCCCTTATTTAATTTACAAATAATCTACAGCCACGTGTGTGACACACACACATCCAGCAGACCTGGATTTCACATACTTGTGCCTTTGTAAATTAAGAGTTAAATGTGGCCCCTTGATAATTGTCAAGGTTTAAAATACTCACAAGCCTTATGGCACAAGAACATGACATAATATGTAAGTAGGGTTGATTTGTGTTTATGTAAACAGAATTACCTGCAATCATTGTGTACATTTTGAAAATATAATGTAGCTGATTTAATTATGCAGATAAGGGGAATTCAGAGTAATTCAAAGCAAATTTTATTAGGCAAGCAGATCCTGCAATAAAAACCAAATATAAGGCTTTATATGTAAATTTGACATTTACTGTATGTTAATCAAAGTAATGGCTATAATGGCATTTTGTATGGCAAAGTAAACATGTAAAATTTGAACAGAAATAGCATTGTTAATAACCAGAAATGGAAAGATATATAATTCTAAGACATTTTCTTTACCATTAACGATGAATGATAATTGAATAACTGAATAATTGAAAAATTTAAGAAACTCGTTTTCAACATAAAGTGGATCATTGTTGTAAGTATAAAAAAAGCTTAAGCCTTTCCTACTCAATAACCAATGTATAGACCATGCACTATTTATAAAAATGGAAAATAAGCAGTGAAAAAGTGCAGCGCAGCATGGTGAAGGCCGTGGCCAAATGTTTAAAAAGAGCCCGAGCACACTACCTAGAGCAACTTACAGCCACTTACATCATTGTTTCAGTCAGGTCAGAAATGTGCACAAAGCAGAGAATAAAAGCAAAAGAAGTGTGTGTCCAGTGCCACTTTGGCATAGACTGTATTCTAGCTAATAATGGCTATAAGCCTGAGTTATCATGATGGACTACTCTTGTGAGTCAAAAGGCCACAAAGTGTGTTTATAGGTCACACACTGCCCTCTAGTGTGAAGGAAAGTATTTGCATAAATGTGTACTTTACACTGTTATCATGAAACTGAGAATATTAAATATAATCTAAAATGTACCTTCTTCTCACATCAACTCAAGCACATTAATTTCTGTTGGCTTTTGTTATTGGATATATGACAAGTTTTACACAATTTCTCCCCTTCTTACTTTTCAGTTTTTTCTGTCCATCATTAGCCTGTGCATGAGGTCAGATCACATGCATGAGGTGGAAAGGTGAATGGGTTGCTAGTTTAATAGACAGCTTGAACATGTTTGTATAAGATGCTCATACCAATAATGAACAGGCCACTCCATGTATAAATAAGTAGAAAGATAGAAAGAGAGGGAGAGAGAGAGTTGAAGAAATATATACAACCCAATTGAGTGAAGTTGAGACGTTGTATTAAACTAATAAAAACAGAATACGACGATCTTTTTCTACCCATATTCAATTGAATACACTACAAAGACAAAATATTTAATGTTCAAATGGATAAAGTTTATTGTTTATTTTTGCAAATATTCACTCATTTTGTAGTTGATGCATGGAACACAACAAGACCAAAAAATGCAGTCATACAGATTGTGTACAAATATTAGAAAGTCAATAAATTTCTTATCTTCCCCAGTTGTGGTCGACCAACAAATATCACTCCAAGACAGAATAAAGTAAACTAGTCAAACACATATGAGTGAACTGTACTTACACATATTTAATGGATTCAAATTTTCATAAGGTAGGTTTAATTGTAACTAGAGTGAAACTCACTCCAAATGTGAATTTACAAAAGATAGGCTATGCATAAACTAAACCAGCCATTAGAGAGCACAAGCTAGTATATTTCTACTGCCGGTCTCAAGCCTGAGTAAATGGTGAGTGTTACGTCAGGAAGGGCATCCAACATAAAACATTTGCCAAAAAAAATTAAAATACAAGTTATAAATTGTTCCACCATACCGGATTGGTCGTCGCCCGAGTTAACAATGACCACCACCATACTGGTGGCAAACAGGGTACTGGTGAAAATTGGGCTACTATTTGTCGAAGATACTGAGGAAGAAAGCATGTGAGGAGACAATGAGAACAGGTAAGGGAGAAAAGCTAAAAGCACTAGTGCAGGTTATAAACTGTTTTATCATGGTATGGATAGGAAGAGAATGAAGTTGGGGTGGTTCTGAAGGAGGACAATGCAAAGTGTGTTGTTGAGGTAAAAATAGTGTCATATAGAGTGATGAGATTGGAGCTAGAAATTGAAGGCGTAATAGTGAATATTGTCACTGGCTATGCACAACAAGTTGGCTGTGAGTTAGAGGAGAGAGTGGTGATTGGTGCAGATTTTAATGGATATGTTGGTAAAGGGAACAAAGGAGATGAGAAGGTGATGGGCAGGTTTGGCGTTAAGGACAGGAATGTAGAAGGACAGATGGTGGTGGATTTTAAAAAGAGGATGGAAATGGCTGTGGTAAACACATATTTCCAAAAGAAGGGGGAGCACAGGGTGACCTACAAAAGAGGAGGCAGGTAGACTACATCCTGTGTAGACAAAATTGCTTAAAAGAGATTGGAGACTGCAAGGTAGTGGCAGGGGAAACTGTAACTAGACAACATCGAATGGTTGTTTGCAGGATGACTCTGGTTGTTAGGAAGAAGAAGAGGGCAAATGTAGAAAAGAGGACCAAATAGTGGAAGCTGAGAAAGGAGGAATGCTCTGGGAGGTTCAGAGAAAATCTTAGAAAGGCTTTAGGTGGTAGTAGAGAGCTTCTAGATGACAGGGTAGCAGCAGCAACAGTGATTAGACAGACAGGCAGAAATGTACTTGGTGTGTCAACTGGACAGGTATAAGATAGTAAGGAAACTTGGTGATGGGACAAGGAACTGCAGAAGGTTATTCAGAGGAAGAGGTTAGCGAAGAAGAAATGGGACAGGGAGAGGACTGAATAGAGTAAACAGAATTATAAAGAGATGCAGCGTAGGACAAAGAGTGAGGTAGCAAAGGCTTATGATGAGTTGTATGAGAGGTTAGACAGTAAGGAAGGAGAGATGGAATTGTATCGGTTTGCAAGACAGAAAGATGGAGCGGGAACGGATGTGCAACATGTCCGGGTGATTAGTGATAGGAATGGAAATGTAATGACAGGTGAGGAGATGGTGAGGAAAAGATGAAAGTAGTATTTTGAGGAGCTGATGTATGAAGAGAATTACAGGGAGCAAAAAGTGTGACGCATAGAAATTGTGTTACAGGAGGTAGCAAAAATTAACAAGGATGAAGTAAGGAAATCTTTGAAAAGGATGAAGAATTGAAAAGCAGTTGGGCATGATGACATACCGGTAGAGTTATGGAAATGTATAGGAGAGATAGGTGTGTCATTTTTGACCAGATTATTTAATGAGATTTTTGAGAGTGAAATGTTGCCTGAGGTATGGAGGGAAACTGTACTTGTACCAATTTATAAGAACAAGGGTGATGTGCAGAGTTGTAGCAAGTATTCATTCATTCATTTTCTACACCTGCTTAATCCTAGTTTATGGGTCACGGGGAAGCCGGTGCCCACCCGGCAACTCTAGGCGTGAGGGCAGGAACACATTCACACACTAATGAGCAATTTAGTGTATTATGCATATCTTTGGAATGCAGGGGGAAACCGGAGTACTCAGAGAAAACCTGCATGAACATGCAGAGAACATACAAAATCCACACAGAAATTTCTAGACCCAAGGTTTGAACCCAGCATCATTTTGCTGTGAGGCGACAACACTATCCACTGCACCAATGTGCTGCCCTTGTAGTAATTACAGGGGCATAAAGTTGATGAGCCACACAATGAAGATTTAGGAGAGAGTTTTGGAAGCTAGGCTTAGATAAACAGTGAGAAACAAACTGTTTGTGAGCAGCAGTATGGTTTCATTCCAAGAAAGAGGTTCACAGATGCGATATTTTACTTTGAGAATGCTCATGAAGTAGTACAGAGAAGGAAAGAAAGAGCTATACTGTGTCTTTGTCGATTAATAGAAAGCTTATGATAGGGTGCCAAGGAAGCAACTGTGGTGTTGTATAAGGAAGTCGGGAGTGTATGAAAAGTTAGATTATTTTAGATATGTTAGATTGGTGCAGTAAATGTATGAGAACAGCATGACAGTAGTGGGATGTGCTATAGGAGTGACATATACTTTATAGGTTTAAGGTGGGACTGCATCAAGGATCAGCTCTGAGCCCCTTCTTGTTTGCTGTGGTGATGGACAGACTAACAGATAAGGTCAGACAGGAATCACTGTGGACTATGACGTTTGCAGACGGCATCGTAAGCAGAAGGGAGAACAGGGAACAGCTAGACAAAAACTTGGAGAGGTTGAGGTATGTTCTGGAAAGGAGAGGAATGAAAGTCAACTGTAGTAAGTCAGAATACATGTGTGTGAATGAGAGGGAGGCAGGTAGAACAATCAAGCTACTGGGAGAAGTGGTCACAAAGGTGCAGGAGTTCAGGTACTTGGGATAAACTGTCCAAGGAAATGGGGAGTGTGGAAAAGAGGTGAAGAAGAGAGTATAGGCAGGATGGAGTGGACAAAAGCTTTATAAATGAGTAGTAAAACCAGCCTTATTGTATTGGATACAGTGGCACTGACTAAGATACAGGAAGCAGTGCTGGAGATTGTAGCGCTTAAGATGTTGAGGTTCTCATTGGGAGTGACCAGGATGGACTGGATTAGGAATGAGAAAATCAGAGGGACAGCACAGGTTGAAAAATTGGAAGACAAAGTTAGAGAGGGCTGAGAGAGATGGTTTGGATATGTGCAGAGGAGGGACAGTGTATATATTGGTAAGATGATGTTAAAGATGGAGTTGTCAAGCAAGAATAAAAGAGAAAGACCAAAGAGGAGCTATATGGATGTGGTTAATGTAGTAATGCAGGTAGTTGGTGTAAAAGCAGAAGCAGAGTGAGGTGGAAGAGATTTGAAAAGGGAGAGGCCAAAAAAATAATAAGAAGGCTTATTAAAATGTGTGTTATAGGCTATTTCATTAAACAGGTTCTTTTGACTGCACTAATTTATTGCAGTACACTGATAATTGGCCTGTAATGGGATTTGGTATTGTCTACTATTTACTGTACAAATATAGAAATAACATCTAAAATAACATATAATATAACATAACCTAGAAACACAGCCAAACCGTACATTATAGAGTACAAATTCTTGTGGTACCCTCAAGTAGATAACCTTTGTACTATTATAGTTGGGGGACTTAATTACAAAATTTAACCTTAAGGACTACTTTGAGGGTGCATTTACATTTATATTTCCTTAAGGAAAATTTAAAAGTACAATTTTTACAACTTACTGCAGTTAAGCATAGTATTTAATGTCTATGACGACTGGATTAAGAATAATATAACTAGATTTAAGGTTTGACTTGAAGAAAAATGTTCATTTTTGTCAAAATGTAATAATGTTTTGAGCAAGAATAATAATTTTCGGAGTAAGAATCTTTACAATGAAACATACGGTAAATACAGGTCTTGAAACAAATCAACAATACTAACCAGAGAATCACAAATCTTAGAGCAAGATGAAAAAATCAAACAAATATCTTGTTCATGCAAATAGTTTGAGTAGGTTATTATAATTTGCTCCTTACCCCTCCAACCAACAAAAAACATCAACTTCTCCCCATCATTATCTCATAGCAAAAATAAATATGTAATGTCACGGGGAACTTATAACATAACGATGGAGGATTTCAGCAGGATCAAAACTCCATGTTCTACTGTGCTACACAGTATATAGTGCTATTCTCACAATTTGTCTTTTGAAAATTTTCTGCATTTACTTATATTTTGTACCAATGCTCCAAAGAAGACAGGGTTTTTGAATATAGCAGGTGTGGCTTCTTCAGTGAGTTATTCATAGCCTCCTTTATTGTTTATGTATTGCAAGAGGGCAATATCAAACATGCTTGCTGTGTTGGCTTAAGCAGATTCAGCCAATAGTGGCAATAAAATAGCGGTGGAATACAAGAGCCAAACATTACTTGCACACAGCTATGAATCAGTAGACATAAAACAATCTTGATGTGATACCAGAAAATTTACTTTTTTTGGATTTGTGCATTGCGTCTATTGTGTAAAAGACGTTCATCACCTATCTGGGCTTTGTGTTGACCTGATAGATGTATAATGCTTCAATCATAATCAGTATTATTATAGACAGTGAGTTTTGTTCTCCTAAAACATTTATCTTTAAGCTCAGTTTCACAATGTTCACCGATGCCTTCATATTTGAGGTTTTATATTATTAAAGTACAATCAAATACCCAAGCAAATTATTCTCAGGTTTAAACTATATCATAAATCTGATGTAGATTGTCTTATGCTCTCAAGAACCAATCTAAGGGAAAAAAACATTGCCGAATTAAGTCTGTTGACATTGTAATAAACCAGAGAATATCAAGAAAAGCAGCCTGCCGTGAATATTATGTGTGTTGCATACACACATATTGTTCTGTGATTTATTATTATTATTATTCCTCCCACTTGGACGTGCGTTTCTTCTCCTACATTTAATAAGGGATCGCACGGGTCACATATCAAAATGAGCGGGAATGTTTAGAAGTGTGCTTGTATACAGTTAACAGATATCTCTAACTGGGTGCCCGCTGTGACCATTTTTGTGCCCAACTTTTCCCATTGACTTAACAATGCTGAGATTTTCAAACTGCCATAACTCAATCAATTTTTAAGATAGAAAAACATGAAATCTGACATGATCAGATCTAGTGCCAGTCTATGTCATATAAAATTACAATTTGATTAAACCCTCTGTTCACTTTCTAGAACTCTTTAGAAATTCACACCCTGTGATATACAAGATCAAAGCACTCTAGCTCCACTCTACAAAGTAGACCTGTTACATTCATCAAAACTTTTCAAAACTTTGTCTTATAACATTTTTATTTTTTCACCTACAAATGACTTTAAATGGTAAAGAGGGGTCTCCCCTGTAAGCTATTTAAACAATACATTGATTGATACATTCCTTATCAAGTTATGATCATTTCATCAGACACACCTTGTGAAATATCACTATAGACCTCCATGTTACATTTTCACAAGATCTTTGATTTTACCTTTTGTAGAAGCTGCCACATCTCTGCAATTTCATGGTCAATACGCATATATTTTACATCATAACAAATGTATTATCTCAAATGTATTAACATATTATCTCTAATATGTCTAGACGACATATTTCCTGAATAAAATTTACCATTTTTAAGCCTGCGCATTCGCCATTACTTGCCATACGAAATCGTATTTAAAACATTTGAAACGTTCATTTAGAGACAACATTTAATTATATATCAGTAGAGATACAGGGGTTAGACAATGAAACTAAAACACCTGTCATTTCAGTGTGGGAGATTTCATGGATAAATTGGACAAGCCTGGTGGCAGGGTAAGAGCACAGATTTGCTCAAAATATTGCAATGCACACAACATTATAAGTGATATACCAGAGTTCAAAAGAAGACAATTTTTTGGTGCACATCTTGCTGGCGCATCTGTGACCAAGACAGCAAGTCTTTGTGATGTATAAAGAGCCACTTTGGGGTGTTTTGAAGGAGCAAGTCAGGAAACATTTCTCCACCAGCATCACGTAGTGACCTGGCCACTATCCTGCAAGAAGAATGGCTTAAAATCCCTCTGACCACTGTG
>JAOUQV010000014.1:10742350-10752590 GCA_028565295.1 Aspidoras spilotus | reverse complement strand
AAAGGAGGCCCTTCACCATACTAATAAATTATTGTGGTCTAAAACCAGGTGTTTCAGTTTCATTGTCTAACCCCTGTATATGCGAAGTGTGCTTGTTCAAAGATTAGAGAAATATCTAACTGGGTTCCTGCTGTGCCCGTTTTTGTGCCCAAAATTTCCAATTGGCTTAACATTGAGGAGAATTTTAAACTGCCATAACTCAGTCAATTTTTAAGCTATAAACAGGAAATTTCACATGATCGGACAGGGTGCCAGTCTGACCAGCCATGATTACAGATTGATTGCACCCTCCATTCACTCTCTAGCACTCTTGAAAATTCACACCCTGTGATATACAAGATCAAAGCACTCTAGCTCCACTCTATGAAGGAAACCTGTGTAATTAATCAAAACCTTTCGAAACTCTGTTTCATGGCATTCTTATTTTTTCACCTAAAAATGACGGATCTCCCCTGTAAGCTGTATGAATATTTAATTGATTGATACATTCCTTATCGAGTTATGATGATTTGATCAGACCCATCTCATGAAAAATCTACATAGACTTTCATGTAAAATTTTCACAAAACAGATACTAAGATCTTTGATTTTACCTTCTTCCTAAACTTCTATATCTCTGACATTTCTTCTTCAATACACATATATTTTTCACATATTGTCATAACGAAGGGCTAGGTCTCATCTCTCAGTTAAGTATTTTCAGAGTAAGATACACAAATGTTAAACATGCGCCTTTGCCATTACTCGCCATATTTTATCCAATTTTAAACGCAAATTCATATTTAAAGCATGTTAAACGTTCATTTAGAGACAACAGTCTACTGTAAATATAGTAAATTTCATTATTCTACCTACTGTGGTTTTTGAGATATTTAGCAAGGAAGCAAGCAAGACCATTTCTCATACACAGAAAGAAAAGGCACGCACACGCACATGCTCGTAATACACATTGCAGTTTTTGTAGAAACTGAACTTTCTAGTTATTATTATTATTATTATCATTATTAATATTATTATTACAAACACAAATCTAAAAAAGTTGGGACAAAGGACAAATTGTAAATAAAAACGGAATGCAAAGATGTGGAAGTTACAAAATTCTATATTTTATTCAGAATACTTGTATGTGTCAGCATTCAGCATTGATGGTGTTGTTCCAGATGTGTAAGCTACCCATGCCATACCCACTAATGCAACCCCCATACCATCAGAGATGCAGACGTCTGAACTGAGTACTGATAACAACTTGGGTTGTCCTTCTCCTCTTTAGTCCAAATGACACGGCATCCCTGATTCCCATAGAAAAATGTACATTTTGTTCTGACCACAGAACAGTTTTCCACTTTGCCACAGTCCATTTTAAATGAGCCTTGGCCCAGAGAAGACATCTGCACTTCTGGATCTTGTTTAGATATGGCTTCTTCTTTGAACTATAGAGTTTTAGCTGGCAATGGCGGATGGCAAGGTGAAATGTAATCACAAATAGTGTTCTCTGGAAATATTCCTGAGCCAATTTTGTGATTTCCAATACAAAAGCATGCCTGTATGTGATGCAGTGCTGTCTAAGGGCCTGAAGATCACGAGCACCCAGTATGGTTTTCCGGCCTTGACCCTCCAAATTCTCTGAATTTTTTGATAATATTATGCACTGTAGATGATATGTTCAAACTCTTGCTCCACTATCGGCGCAGAATAAGGGGGATTGGTGATCCTCATCCCATCTTTACTTCTGAAAGCAGCTGCCAGTCCAAGATGCTCTTTTTATACCCAGTCATGTTAATGACCTATTGCCAATTGGTACTCCAGCTGTTCCTTTTTTGTACCTTTAAATTTTTCAGCCTCTAATTGCCCCATCCCAACTTTTTTGAGATGTTTGCTTTCATGAAAATTCAAATAATCCAATATTTGGCATGAAATTTGATACGTTGTCTCAAGTCTCAAGTCGTTTTATTGTCATTTCAGCCATATACAGTGTTACAGTACACAGTGAAACGAAACGTTTCTCCAGACCAAGGTGCTACACACAACATTAAAGTGGCATTGTGCTTTATGAGGTAGTAAAAAGTTTAGTAAAAGTTTTTTTGTGGACTGAGGGAAAAAAACTGTTGCCGAGTCTGGATGTGAGGGCTCGAATGCTTCGATACCTTTTTCCAGACGGCAGAAGGTTGAATAGTGTGTGTGATGGGTGTGTGTGGTCACCCACAATCTTGAGCGCTTTGCGGGTGCAGCGTGTGGTGTAAATGTCCGTGATGGAGGGGAGAGACACACCGATGATGATGGTGGTGGTAGATGGGCTTTTTTCAGCCTCCGTAGGAAGTAGAGACACTTCTGGGCTTTCTTGGTGATGGCGCTTGTGTTGATTGACCAGGTGAGATCGTCCGCCAAGTGAACGCCAAGGAATTTTGTCTATGTTCTACTGTGAACGCAACATCAGTTTTTGACATTTGTTAATTATTGCATTCTGTTTTTATTTACAGTTTGTACTTTGTCCTAACTTTTTTGGAATCAAGTTTGTATTATTATTATTATTATTACTATTAGAGTCAGAAAAGCAGTATAGTTAAATCTTATTCTTATGCCACGTAAAGCCTGGCTTATTATTTATTAACTTTATATTTAGACATAGATGAGGAAGGTGTGGCAATGCATCTACTCTCATAAAGAACAGTAACAATAAAAAAAAAATTAAAAAAGAAAGTTATTACTGTAGGATTCCAATCAGTTAAATATTGTTAAATACAGTTAAATAAAAGACCAATGCTATAGAAAAAGGTTTGCTTGGAAGTTTTACAATCAATCAAAACATTTTAAACATTTGCAAAAAATAGCAAATAAAAAATATTGTAACTAAAAGAAATGGTTCGTACAGGTGCATCTCAATAAACTAGAATATCATCAAAAAGTTCATTTATTTCAGTAAATCAATGCAAACAGTTAAATGCATACATTATATAGATGTCACGGCTCTGCCCTGCTCACACTAATTTACTGAGTTTCACACAGGCACTCTGACCTTATTCACCTGGAGCTAATTAATCAGCAATCAGCTTGCCTAGGAAGATATTTAAACAGCTTTCTGTGTAAAGTGCCTTGTGGCACAACTTTCATGCTCTATTTTGTGTGCTATGAACTTTAAGAACGCTGAGTAGATTTTTGCTGCTTTATTCTTCTTAGTCATTGTGTTATTAGCTTTTTGTCTGCACCAGTTAAAGTTTGCTTATGTTCACTTCGAATAACCTCTCCCCACTCTTGCTCTAGACTCTAGGACCTTGAATTCCAAATGAAATGCAAAAATAATTTTCATCTCAAAACAACACATTGGACCATTGAGCAACTGTCCAGTTATTTTTCTCCCTGGCTTAGATAAGACGCTTTTGGTGTTTCTGTGGCTTGATACAAGGAATGTGATAATTGTAGCCTATTTTCTGGATACGTCTGTGTGTGGTGGCTCTTGAGGCACTGAATCCAGCAGCAGTCCACTCCTTGTGAATCTCCCACAAAATTTTGTGTACTTTTTTCTACCACACTTTTTTTCCTTCCAGTCAACTTTGCATTAATATGCTTGGGTACCACATTCTGTGAACAGCCAGCTTCTTTAGCAATGACCTTCCCCATGATTGTGTAGCCTACTAAACCAGAATCAGGACCATTTTAAACACTTAGGAAGCCTTTGCAGGTGATTTGTGTTAAATAATTTAATTTTCTGACATAATGATTTGACCTAACCCTTGATTGCTACTTGGGTGCTGTGGAGGCTGCTCACTGCTCCAGGCAGGTGTGCTCACTTCACATGTGTGTTTCACTGCATGGATGGGTTAAATGCAGAGAACCAATGCCACTGTATGCAAGTATAGTGTGAAAAAGATCGGTTTTACTTAAACCTTTTTCAGTTACCAAATATCTACCTACAGTATACAATTGCAAAAAAGAAATATGTGAATTTTCCCTTTGGAATTATCTTGTTTTCTGCTATAACTGGTCATAAAATGTGATCTGATCTACATCAAGTCCCAAGTACAGACAAGTGCAATGTGAATAACCTAATACAACACAACAAATATACTATTTATTGGACACTCAATCATTCAATGCTGGTGGAAAAAGTGGCTTTTTCATTGGCCATGTCTGACTAAATCGCACTTTCCCACTCAAAATCCCCCTTCATCTCTGAACCTCCTTCTATAATCAATATCAGGGACAACACATAAGTAAGGACAAGGAGGGAGGATAAATTGAAAACAAACAAAAGTTTCTTGGACAGGGAGAAAAATTACCTCTGTTCCTCACCTGTCGTTATGTGCTACAGCACTTATTGAGTGCATCTCCAAATCCAGTCACATCCTATTTGTTTTAAGAGTCTATTTTAATAACTAGAAGATTTTGAGACCCTTGATCAAGAAATATTTCTGAATTTAAAAAATACGGCATAACCATCTCACTCTCTCTCAATCTCTCTGTTTGTGTCTCCACACACACCTGTAATTTTATTCATTTCTGTGAATGACCTGTTTGTTTTCCACACAAGACTCTTTACCAGAATTTGCTGGATAATATGTAGAGATGATTTGCATTAAGACAGAAATAAAGAAATAATGTAAGAAGACAATGTGGTTTGCACTTGCAGAAATCTGGGTTATATACAATTTATACAACTTAAAAAAACAACTTAAAAAAACAACAAAGAAATAAAATAAAAGTGAAACTAGCCCCAAGACATTGGATTTCAGCAGGAGGTTTTTTCTAACGATGACCCTTGGCATTTCATGGTGCCTGGGATGTCCCCTAGTGTGAGGGAGGCTGACAAACATGAGCCCATTCCCTTTTCAAACAGAATATCAACTGGATTATGATCACAGCACCAGCACTGCTTTCTTAGCGCCTGTTGAGAGGACAGAGTCACCTATGTAAAAAATACACCACAAACTGCGGATTCTTTCTCTAAATTTAATATTCAACCTCTGCTGGCCGTTGGTCCTGCAGAGCTTGGTGATACAAGTGAAGGATGAGGGGTATGGGCAATGTTCTTCTGGTGTTATTCCATCTTTAAAGATTTAAACCATAGGGCTATGATCCTAACCTTTGATGTCTTCGAGGCAGAAGTTCTTGGGTACAGAAGCAAGAGCGTGCAAAGGAATGGGCAGAAATGAGTCTCTGAACTAGGGTATTGAGAGAGTGAAAACGAGAAAAGGGGAGAGATGAATGAAAGATGGACAAGGTGATCTGTGGAGCAGTTTCATGAGAAAGCAATCATATTGCTCACAGTGAAGAAGAGCAGGGGAGAGAAAGAAGTGAGGAGGAAGGCATATGAGCAGTGTATCAGTGCACTCGTCTCGACAAAGAGAAGATGAAAGAGAAGAGGTTGAGGCAGAGGCCACGGCTCGCTGTGAGCCTGAGATTACTCACTCAGAGACCACAGGTTTTAAAGCTTCTCCACACCACTCTACAGTGAAAACCTCTTTTTTTGTTCTCGCCATCGCTCTGTCTCTTTAATCCCTCTTTGACTCTTAGCAGAACAACATGTTTGTGGCAGAGGTCCCACCACACAAAAGGCCATTATTTCCAATAAAATACATTTTCTCATTTAAAAAATAGTGCACAGTTTTCCAAATATTCCAATCAGTCTTTTCTGCTTAGCTTTAAATCAGGCATTTGTGTAACATTAAATCATGGGTAAATATGTATTAAATGTATTGATGAATAAGAAGATTTTTTTATTAACACATTAAAGTAGGTACCATGTAAATCCCCATTTAGATCAAATGCAAGATATATTTACATATTAATCCATCTATAAAAATTGTCATTAAGGAAGAAACACAATTTTGCAAACAAGGTGACTCTTAGAATCCTAGGATCTTCACATTTTTCTTTTTTTTTTGTTTTCAAATAATAAGCACAATAAAAAAGGCCCAGAGTTTGCTGCATTATTTTATTAATGTTACTAATCAGTGAAGATGTAAATTTGTACTAATATTTTTAATCTGATGAGCACAATATTACTTGTCATACAATTACTGGATCATACAAGCAAATATGAAAATATGCTGCTAAACACTTATATCTAGCAATGTCTTATTAGGTGAAGAATATAAATGTTTTAAAGTTTTGTTTGTCCTTATAAACTTGGTTAGTGTAAATTATAGATAAAAATGTCATTTTATTTCTGTTACAAGAAGGATCGTGGTTTAGTTAAATCTCGTGGTAAGAGATTTTTATCCACAGAAACTTTTAAATGATACAGAATGCAACCTAAAAAACAGCAAAGTTGTGTGCTGAATGTTTAGCGCAGAATATTAACGACCAAATTACCCACACACTGTAAAAAAATCCAATAGAATCTTCTGATAATATTTGCAGTTACAATTTGCATCATGCATTCCATCATGCTTCATCTGATGATCAACATGTTCCAAGATGTACTCCACTGGATTGAGATCATAAAGCATACATGCAACATCCATCAAAAACTGTCTCCACCATCAGCACTACCCCAGTTATCAATTGTAGCACGGTTCTCGTGTTTTGTGAACTACACACCACAGTTTAACCAATTTATTTGCACAAATCTGGATTAGACTGACCCAATCCTCCAGTGTCTAATTATACTATTCCTATGAAAATTGGAGGTGATGCCCTCTTCTACAATCATTCACGTTTCAGGCTGAGCTCATTCCAAACCATGCATTCAAAATACTCTGTTCTGACTATGTAACTGTTATTGCTGACAACATCTAAATTTGAACGCTTCTCCACATGTAATTGATTGAATGGACAATAGTGCCAATGTCAATGCCTAATGTTGACATTCTTTATTAATATAGCATTTATAATGAAATTAAAGTTAACAATGCATGATACATATCAAAATTATAAACAGAAGTCTTACATTCAGACTTGACAGAAAATATGACGAGTATCAGCAGTTTGTAGACCCAAGTCCAGTAGATTTGGCTCCAATAATAGCAAGGTGGAGTTTCTGAGCCTTACAATTTATATACTATAAATACATACTAAAATACAATTTAAACATTAATTTAATTAATTTAAACAGCCATATTCTTCCTATTTTAGCCTGGCCCAAGCTAACTAATAAATGTTGAATTATAACTGGTGTTGATAAACTCAAGGGACTCACCCCATGTCTGTTTCTCTTCCGGTTTATGTCCATTTTTCTACTAGCTCCAATAACGCTAATCATCACCAGTCCCTTATTTGGCATTATTTCTGGCACATTTCAGCCTCTTTCACTGGTTGTCTGTTGTCTTCTCTATTCACTGCTTTCCTGGTCCTTATCCTTCTACCTCATCCATTATTTTGTTGCTACTTTTTTACTCGCTTACTATTTATTGTGTTTTCCTTGGCCCGTATTTCTGCTTTTCCAGATACCTTTTTAATCGCTTAGGTTTCTCTGTTCCTGCCTCCTATTTCAGTGCTATTATTGTACTAGCTTATTTTCATTTGTCAAAAACCAGGTCCAATTTTTTCAAGCATATCCCCTCAGTGGTTTGTGTGTGTGTGTGTGTGTGAAAGAGAGCGATTATTTTGGGATGACTATAATAAAATGGCCTCCACAGCAAATTAAATATGTATAATTTTACTTTCTTAAAAAAACAATATAACTGCATACTCCTGTACTTCTGTACGTTATTAAATAAAATTTGGTGCCTGACCATATTTTTCACCCATAAAGTAGTACTTTAGTAGTACCATCTGAAATATCTCACAGTGTTAGCTCTTTTAGCTCTAAATTAACCAAAACCATTAAAGTGCACTTTGAAAATCCACAAAAAATGTGAAGCAGCTTGACATTCTCCAGAGCAATGTGTGCATGCTGCATGTTGCAATTCAGATATAGACAATGTTTTAGATTAGATTATATTCTTTTTTTTACTTCTTATAAATAATATTTTTGTGTACATTAAAAAAAATTGAATTCTATAACCATCCAAAATAATTTTTAACAGTGCAGTATTTACAGCAAATTTAATAAAGGGCTTTTATACATTTGTTTTCTAAGTTTCTTCTTAAATCTGCAAAGTCGACACACGAGAGATAGCAAAAAAGACATTCATTCAGTTTTTATATAAATGTTTTGGGTAATGGCAAAAAATTTGATCTTCTCAGTATCAAAGTGGACAAGTATCTACAGTAATAAACTAAATAAGCTCTTTTTTAAAACTTATTTTCTTTGTGTAGGTTAATCACGATGATTCATGTGCAATTTATGGGATTCTGACATTCTGACAGGAGTCTAAAGGGAAGAACGTCTTCGTCTCTGAGTCTTATTTTTTGTGTTACTGTGGGAAAGTTTTTTCTATTCTTTGAATGTCTTTCAATTTAAGGCATGTCAGCAAGAATTTAAGAATGGGTTCTATATTAAATACATATGAATATGTATGTTTGGGGTTTATTTTGAATGTGGTTTCATTGTTACTTTAACTTTAAGAGCCAACCAATAGGATTAATTTCTTGTAAATATTAAGATTTTCTTCTTATTTCTGTATACAATAAAAAATTCTGTATACTATACTTGTGAAATCACACAATGGACTGCTTACACTCGAGACAAAATTTTAATTTTTTTTTACACTTTCACTTGTCAGTGTGTTCATTGTTTACATTGTCTTAAAGTGGTGTAAATTGAATGTGTATATCTACTCATGTCAGTGGTTATAAATGAAAAGTGGTGTGTACAGAGGCAAACATTCATCCCCTATGGCCTCTGGCTCCTTCAAGCTTTGTATTAAGTGTTGCTCTCTAGAGAAAGACACAAAAATCTATAAAGTAAAACAAAACCAACCAGTTATAAAAACAACTGGTTACTTCATTTCTGCTCAGAGACACTCTATTTACTCTAGTGTCTATAGGACACAAAATATATATATATATATATATATATATATATATATATATAGGAGTTACAAAATATGTACAAAGTGACAGCTGACTTGCTTATTTTTCCGTAACTCTTACATCTTGGATGTTAATTTACAAAAATGAAAATGCATATCACAAAACGGATCTTGCGTTGCATTTGCAACATCATAGATAAAATATGAAAAGCTGCTTTGTGTCAATGTTCCATTGTAAAAAGGGCTATATAAATAAAACTGAATTGAGTCAAAAGTATCCAGAAATGTATGGATACTTTCTAAAAATTGCAATAAAAAAATAAAAACTGGAACTTTTATTTAACTTATTATTATTATTATTATTTAATGATAAAAGAACATTTTTAAAGGGCTCAGAAAATCAAATGAGAAACAAAATACAGTGGATGTGTGCTGAAATCTGTATTTGTATCTTTATCTACTGTATATGCTGCCATCGATCATGTGTATATTTCAGCATGACAAAATGTTAAATTGAATTAACAAAATACAGATTTTATTTACATCACAGTTTCCAACCAAATATTTTTTTATTTGATGACAGACATATCCATCCATTCATGCATTTATGTATGTATTAGTCTGTCTATCTGCATATTTGTCTACAATAAATATTTGTATTAAAAAATGAGTTTTTTCATCTTTAAGCTTTAAATGTAAAAAAATATATATATATATATATATATATATATATATATATATATATATATATAATATAGAAAAGGCGGCACGGTGGCGCAGAGGGCAGTGCTTTCACATCATAGGAAGAAGGACCCATGTTTGATCAGCAGGTGCGATGACGAGAAGTATGTCTGTGTGGAGTTTGATTTACATGGGTTTTCTCCAGGTATTCCGGTTTCATTCTCCATTCCAAAGACATGCATGTTAATTTAACTGGTGTCTTTAAAGTGGACCTTAGTGTGTGACTGTGTATGTACATGTGTGCTATATGATGGAGTGGTGCTCTGTTTAGGGCTGTTCCTGACCTTGCTCTGAGATATGCCGTGTGGGCACCCCATGTAGATTAAGCAGACGATAATCAGAGGTGGGTAATACCGAGTTAAATTCACGAGTACGTTTTTAAAAAAAGATACTTCTAGTAGTAGTTTTAAATCACTATAATTTTTACTTTTACATGAGTAGATTTTTTGAAGAAGAAACTGTACTCTTACTCCCCCACATTAAGCTACAATAAGATCATTACTTTGGTTTTGTACGCATCATTGTTTTATCCCCCTCATGTTCGCCGCATCCTAATGTTTTATTTAGACAGAGACAGAGAGAGAGAGAGAGAGAGAGAGAGAGAGAGAGAGAGAGGGAGAGAGAGAGAGAGAGAGAGAGAGAGAGAG
>JAOUQV010000014.1:10709207-10721826 GCA_028565295.1 Aspidoras spilotus | reverse complement strand
TCACACTCTGCTCTTACTGGTGCAATGTGCAATTAATAAGGATTGGCCACCAGGCTTGTCCAATTTAGCCATGAAACATCCCACACTAAAATGACAGGTGTTTCAGTTTAATGTCTAACCCTTTTTTATCCTTTAACAGACGGGTGCAAAGGAAGCTTAAGAGACATTTAATTAAATAAAAAATGCTTAAATTATGTATCTTTTATAAAAGTTAAAACACCATTATTAAATTGTACTGTATATACAAGTTTTACTGATTGAAAGTTCAGACATTTTCTGACACTTCTTAATCCTAGTCAGGGTCGTAGGGGAGCCGTTGCCCAACTGGCAGAGGAGGGTGCAAGGCACACACTTAAAGGGCAATTTAAAGACATAATTTAGTCTAACGCAATTATTTGTACTGTGAAATGAAACCAGAGCACCCGGAAGAAGCCCACACGGAAATAAGAAGAACGTTCTTTTTTTCCTTCCGATTTTTTAGGTGCCATAAAATGTGACACAAATGGTTTGGTTACAAATAAAAAAAATTTTCCCCCAGAGTGAAAAAGTACCTGTAACTCAATAATAATTATATTCAAAGTTTAATGTGGCTGCTGCAGCATGTAGAGCATTTAATAGCCTGGAATATGAAAACAGGAGGTAATTCCTTCATAAAGCGCAAATACAAGCATTTGTATTAGAGGTGCACTGATTCCAATTTCGTTAACATGTAATTTCATAAAATCTTTCTTTCTAGGAATTATACAGCATACCAAACTATTTAGCAAACAGATTTTCATTTAATGATATGTTAAAAAAACCCTTTTTGAGCAACCACTTTCATTGTCCTCTGTAATTTTATGTACAGGGTGGGATATAGCCCATATATATCCATATAAATGGCCAAACCAGTACATAATATAACGAATAAAAGCTGAAAATATAATAAAATGTGCACTAGGTTATAGGACAAACTTTTTTCTTTTCACAAATAAAATAAACAAAAAGCAATATTTTCTAATTACAATTGAAATATATAGTGCAGGCAGTGTAGTCTAGCATCTGCCTCCCGTTAGCATTTCATAAACAACCACGCGTGTTTTAAGAATACTTTGGTCAGAATGTCACTCCACCAGACATCTAACTCATTAGCCAATATTAGTGTAACAAAACAACATACCGCAAATCTTTGGAAAGTGGGAGGAAATTGGAGTGCCCAGAGGAAACCCATAGGAACTCAGGGATAAGGTAACCACTACGTCACCGACCTGCCCAACCGAATTCTGGACTACAGTTGGTACAAGTAATGTGGTGCTCATGTCTTGCTATAATTGTGTTGCTGTTGCCCTAAGCATGTCTTGGACAGAATCTATTGATGAGAGACTGATCGGTCAATCACCAATTATTGCCGATAACCGATTATAATCAGAAACTGGGAGATTCCGGTCACTGGCAGATCGATCAGTGCATCTCTAAATTGTACAGTGTTTAGCAACTCAATATTGTAATACATTCTGATTTAATGAATGTCTTCTGGCTACAATGTATAAATAGAACAGTAGTAGAATAAATGTTAGGACAATAATTTCTGAAATGTGCAGCAAGAACCATGCATTTATCGCACTAATGGTTCCTTCTAATATTTGGCCATATACAATGATCTTGTTATATTGTGTTTACAACTTTCTTCATTTCATTAAGAACATGAATACAATAAGATAAAATGGCAGCATAAACAACTGAAATACTGCAGATACAGTGGTTTGTTTTGAAAACATAAAAATTTTAAATTTGTATCAAGTAAAGACAAATATTGCAGGGAACATTCCAGTCATCTTAATTGGTTTCATTGGTAAAAATTATATTTTCTACTGGTCTTATGTATAGTTTATAGGCAACAGAATAAATTCTAACATTCTTTATTAATTCCAGTGGTTTAAAGCATTTCACTTAGGTGCAAATCCTCAACTCCTAACCCAGGCCTTTCTCACTAGAAAATTTTAACAATAAAATAAAAACATTGTGCCCACTGAACAAAGCTACAAAACGTTGACCAAAAGAAGACCAGCAGATGGCGATGTGGAGAAACTTCTCTACTAAACTCCTACATTCCAGTAGCATATGTAGCATTACTATCCTGATTGATACTGTCTTTGACCTCTATTGGCAAAGCGTCAAATAAGTGATCCTCCACAACCAGACCACTTCGACGCAAGAGTTTACACTGTCCAATCTGGACTGGAAGGCGGTCCAGACAGTTTCCCTTTAACTCTAGATGTATCAGTTGTTCCAGCTGGCCAACTTTCTCTGGCAGGAAGGAGATACAATTTTGGCCTAAACACAGGGTACGCAGCTTGGTGCATTTAAAAATCTGCTTGGGCACCACTTCCACCTTGTTTCCTGTGATGGCAAAGTACTGGATATTTTGCAGGAATCCTATCTCTGTTGGAATCACCACAATGGAGTTCTGACTTACGTCCAAACATCTTAGCTTCGGTAAACTAAACAAAGGTGCAGGCAAGGACTCTAGTTTGTTGTGTGAAAGATAAAGGGATTCAATGTTCTTTACTTGGCCTATAGAGAGTGGAATGGTAATGATCTTGTTGTGCCAAAGTTTGAGGCAGATAAGCCTTTTAAGGTGCTGGAAGCTGATGACCTCTTCAATGGTGCGAATATTGTTGGATTTCAAGTCTAGCTCCTGTAGATTTGTCAAACTAAAAATGGCATGTGGTATCCTTTCCAGTTCACAACTATGCAACTCAAGATCAGCAAGATTCATCATCTTTTTCAAACTATTCAATACCAAGAGCTTAGTACCATCATTGTGTACCACAAGTTTGACGAGATGAGGAGCTAAGTCTGTTAGGTTTGTGGGGATCTTAGAAAGGTTGCTCTTCAGATGTAGCACTTTCAGATGCCTCAGGTCCCTGAGGGATTCCAAGCCAATCATCTTGTTGTTTTCAGAGTTGAGGTTACCCACCAAGTAAAGCTCCCTCAAGTTCTTTAGCAAGTAAACCCATTGAGGTATCTCTGCCACATCCGTAAACTTGACATGAAGGCACCGTAGGTGATCACGAAGGAAACTGAATGCAGTCTGTTCAACTTTGGAAGGGCAGTGATATAAATGCAGTTCCTGGAGGTTAATCATCTGGGAAATCTTTGCTGTTATTCGTGCTTCAGGGATTAGCTCAAGCTTTAATATCTCAAGGTCAGTGAGGTCAAACACTGCATCAGGAACCCCAGAGAGCATAAACAAATGGAGCTCTAGTTTGTCCTGTGCGTTTCGTGTCAAATGTTGCCGTAGCTTCTCAAATGTCCACTCATGATTCAAGCTAATTTCCCTCAGTTTGTTTTCACTGACCTCCGAGAGAAAAACACCAAAGCGTTTTGAGTATAACTGGTCATATTGGTCTACCATGTGCAAGAGGAATGCAAAGTCATTCTTTACATCTGGTATATCACTAAAGCTGCTCTCCTCTCTCACCTTCTCAAACGAGTACTCCTTCAGAGGCCGCCTGAATAACCAAAAAAGTGTGTAAATGCATACTAAGCCATAAACACAAATAATTGCAATGTAGCTAATGAGCAGCTTTTTCAACATGAATGCCATATTATGAGTACATTGGAATTTGGTGTAGCCAGTTAAATGCTTAACATCTGGTTTACAGTCATGCTCAAAATGAATGTATGCAACAAAAGTTGATGTGTAACACAATATCAAAATGAATTTAACGGTCTTAATTACAGTTTGGGCAACATAGAGTTTATAGATCAGGTCACTGTCCTCAACATGCACACGAAACTTTCTCACTTTTTCAAAAAGGGCCTTGGCTTGCTCACCATCTTTCTTGTCCAATATCGTCATGCTTGGAACTTCAATAACAGGTCTTTCAGTAGAAAATTTAACACTGGATTTTTCCAGCATTGGTGTGGATGGGCTTGGGCTCCCCTCCTCACTGCTGGTGGATAAATGCTTTGGTAATGAAAGGCCTCCGGTCATTCTTTGCTTATTCTCCTCTGAATCCTCACAAGCTGTTTCAGACAATGCCTTAGTGGTCCAAGGGGACTCAAAACACTTCCCCAAAATTGAAACAAAATGCTCGATTTTTGAACTCGTCTTTGGATACTTGAACCAAAAGTTGCTGCTTACCATGAGGACAATTGTGTGAATGAGAGCAAGATATGGAAAGTATTTTGAATACCAGGGAAGAGCAATATGGTAGCACATCTGGTTAACAAAGACATACTGCTGAAAGTCCATGTTTGTTTTAACCCCTGTTGGCTGAGAATGTATAATTGCAGCTGGCTGAGAGAAATGTAGTTGGTGAACTACAGTATCAGGCAGATCTTTGCTTGCTAATGGCACAGCTGCTAATGCCACTCGGTTTCCTCCTGTCCCGAGGCCAGAAGCTGTTTCTGGTGGCTTCTGTGTTGTGATGGACTCTTCCCATGAATCCAGAACAGGCAAGCAAACAACCTGGTCTTTGGTTAACTGCATTGTCCCAGCAAAAACTGCCACCATGAGCATCACAATGCCTAGATAATCCATGAACACGTCCCACCATGGTTTCAGAATTCGATAGGTTGGCTGAATGTCGTTCAGAGAGGCAACTTCTGTGAGGGTGAACATTCCTATGGGAGAAAACATAACACTACTGATTAACATTTCAAGAATTGTTGTCTAATAAACTAATTCGTCCATAATTCAGCTAAATAAAGTTTTAGGAACACTTTTATGCTGCAGATTTAAATATAAGCCGGATCTATGCTGTGTTTATGCCAGATTCACTTTCCTTTTGCTTTAAAAAGAATTCTGAACAAAATGCAGAGCCTCGTCTATTTTACATTTGCCTGAAGTGGCTGACGACTCTGATTATAATAAATAAATCGTATTGTTACTATCAATAGCAAACAGGAACATATAAGATTAGTCACTATTATGTATTAAATAAATTCAGTTTGTATTCACTTACTATGCTCTTATGAATAATAAATATACAATTTATATGTACAGGGTTGTTATAGGCAATTTGAAATTAAAAAAAAAAGTTTGGACACTTCATTAAAAAAAGAACTAGAAACTACAAACTGTAAATAGTTTAATTGCTTGAAATTTACAGTATTTAACTGACAGACATTCAAAGAGAAACACGTCAGTGTTTTTAATATTAAACCATATTATTTATAATATATAGTATTTTTAAATAATAAAAAAGTTAGGACAGAGGCAAAACAAGACAGAACACATTATACGAATAATACTGATCGGAAGGATCCACGATGAGCAGTTTATCTGCTAACAGGTGAGGTCATAAGGGTAAAATAGAAGCATTTGTCCACATTTTATGTGTCGCATACATAGTTATACATGGTACAGCATACAATGAAATGCTTTTTATCAAAGGGACAGGTGCAGTATGGCACCCCTGGAGCAAGTAGGGTTAAGGGCCTTGCTCACGAACTCAACAGTGGGAGCTTGCTGAGTTTAATCCATTGACCTTCTGATCTGTAAACCAGAGCCTTAACCACTATTAATTCAAGCAGTCTGGGAAATCTTATAGAAAAATGTCTGAGGACTGAATGCGTGTGATCAGAGCCCCCAAGTGCTACTATGCAAGAAACCAACATGTTAACATTCATAAGCTCACTAGCAGGAAGTGGTCAAACTTACTGACACTAAATACAGTTTACCACTGAGTCAAGAAATGGGACCTAAATCTTTATTATGCAGTAATGAAATCCTGGTGAATTCCCTGGGTTGCCAGGTCTTTGGTCTAGTTCACTTGACACATAATAGTAAATATATATAATAAAAGCACTAGACAACAGGCTAACTGTGAGTAAGAAAGCATTCCAATTTCCGAAAGCCTAAACAACTACACATTTTGATTGTATCATCAGTCTATAAAAAACACACAAAGATACAAACTACTTGCTGCTAGTTGATTGGATCAGCTCCTAGATTTTTTTCTTTTTATTACCTAAATCTCAGCTTTCCCAGAGACGTTGAAGAATAATTAACAGTATAAAATTACTAAAAACAGCAATATATTAAAAAAAAAAGTTCAAATAAAATAGTGATCATGTCCAGTCATAATGATGAACAAGTAATTTAGCACTGATTAAGTGAAAGAGAATTTAAGTTTCAATTTTCATAGGAAAACTGTAGGTTCTAGGGATTTAATCTCCTTCTAATGTTTGAATGGAATAATACTGTATGCAAAAGGTAAAATACAAAGTGGGAAAGGTTTCCTCTTCAAGTCTTATAGTTTATTATGTTACTATAAAAACAGAACTTCAAAATCATTGTCAGTTGGACATGAAACAATGCCATTTTTGGTGGACAATGCATAATTCTAATTTAATGAATGACAAATTAACAGTGAGCCAGTAAATGTTCACACAAAACAGCAGTGACAGCTAGTAACTGTTTAATCCTAAAGTAAAAAGGTTTATGACTTGTATTATTCCCTGGGATACAAACCACCCAGTACAAATAGCATTAATGCTGGAAAAGAAACACTTTACAGTGGAGGTCAGATATTTTCCCACAGATCATCAGGTTTACTGAAGTGCAAGTCAAGACCTGCATCGCCTACAGCCATTTTTTTTTTGCTGCTATAACTATTCAGGACAAAACTTTGTATTATGGTTTTACCCCTGTAATATATTTGGCTACTTTTGTATCATTTGTTAAGTTGACTTTAATGTCTAGACAGCTGAACATAGCATAGTTTATTTAAATGTGATTTGCATAGAACTATGTCTGAATAATGCACTCAAATTAACCTCACCAACCTTTTATTATTTCCAGAAAATAATAAAACATTCTTGCAGAATGGTTTAACCCAGTGGGTGTTAAAACAGCAGTAAACAATGGCCCTACAACTCCTCATTATCTAAAGTGTAATTAAATGAAATTACATTGATTACTGCACAGAAAACAGATACAAGCAACAATCAGAATCACTATTTACACAGTTATCCTGAAGTAAACAGAGCATGAAGTGTCTTTAGTGGGACAGTAATGTGTGAAAGATATGGAATTGCATATAATAGGGTACTGTGAAATGAGATCTTCACTGCTATATGGGAAAATGACTTGTTGACAAGTCTTGTATATGTTGGACATAGACATCTCTGCTTGCAATATACTTGTTAACATCATCTAAAGTTTCTATTATAAAATATCTACTATTAAATAGATAAAGCATACAGCAATTGGATAGTATGTAATAGAGAGGGCGGCATGGTGGTGCAGTGGATAGTGTTGTGGTCTCACAGCAAGAGGACTCGGGTTTGATCCCCGGGTGGGACAACCTGGAAATTTCTGTGTGAAGTTTGCCTGTTTTCCCTGTGTTTGCGTGGGTTTTCTCCAGGTGCTCTGGTTTCCTACCACAGTCCAAAGACATGCCACTAGGTAAATTGGAAATGCTAAATTGTCATTACCTTGTGTATTGATATGTGAATTTGTGTATGATATGAGACTTGTGTATGAGTATGACCATGTTCCTGTCATTAGAATAGAATAGTGAATAGAGAATGACATTAAATAAATAAATAAATAAATGTAATAGAGACATATATAATACAGTCTCTTACACAGTAAAATGTGAGATTTAGGACTTCAGAGACGGGGCTTATTTTTCTCCACTGTTTACACAACATGCTGGCTCATTATCAGTGTCATCTGTTGCTATAGACTCAGGTAAAAAGTTCCAAAAATACAACTCATAATCAGTATGTCAGTTTTATAATACACTGTCTACAATAATTACCAACAAATTATGAGCAAATAATGTAAATATTATACTGTTCTATTACATATACTGTTATATAAATATACACACTTTTACAACAGATGTGTAACATGACGAAGGGTATACGGTGTAAAACATGACAGATCGGTAATGTGAAATATTCGCTGTGGTCACAACGAATCTTTCGCATTGCCGATCTGGTCACCACAACGAATCATTCGCATTGCCGATCTAGCACGTTTTACAGCGGATGCCCTTTATCCTGTTACATATCCATTGCAAAAATCTGCATTTTTATTGGCTAGCCAGATGGCAGACAAAAGTCGAAAGACAAAACAAATGTAACAGGACATGCAAATCACTTTTGATTCTTTAAATGAATTCTGAATAAATTCAAGGAAAATAACATAAATTTAAAGGAAAATAACATATAATCTTTAATGCCAGTGAGTCGCTTACTTGGTTTGTTACTGATGTAAAACACAGAACTGTTTTCATTTAAGCTAATCATGTTTAGAACAATGCCTCAAGAATAAGTGTCCTTAGGTGACCAGAATTTACAAGGTTATAAACAAACCAGCTACACTGAGCATGCATGGTAAGATTTCATAATGTGTTGTTTCTTGTTCAAATAAGCTCACTTAGAAATTCCCTGTTTATATACGAAGAGTGCTGTTCTCAAAGTTAGTTCCTGGCCTTTAACTGGGAAAATTTCTAATTAGTCATTTGGGAGAAACTTTGTTCCAAAACAACTGTGGCTATTTGCAGTACTATGATTTACTCTGCAAGACTTGACTCAATATGTAACGCAGCAAAGGTGCTTACACAGAGCCAATTTATTAATAAACATATCAACCACTGCCTATAAAACTAACTAAATTAACACAAAATAAGTGTTTAATATAGTTGTTAATGCTTATTTCTAATACAGTATTATGCTTTTTAACAAATCCTACTGCAATTGAATCCCAGGTGTTGGCAATCAGAGAGAGAGCTCAGAGAGAGCTGAGAGAGAGAGATACACATTTGCCACATTCATGCACAAAATCTATAATATATATGTCTATCTCTTACCATGTAACATACAACACTGTCCATAAGAAGCAAAAATAATCACAGTATGACATGCACTACTGAAATATTCATAAAAATGAGCAGTTTTACTCACAGGAGTGTTCTCAAGCAGTCAAGAGAATTATTAGATAACCTTCGATTAAAATAATATGACAGCATCCCTCCATTAAACAGATTTAGGCAGCAACTGACAGTCGGTTACTTTAGCCCGTTCAGGTGCGCAAAGCTCGAGGAAAAAAAAAACTTAAAATCAAATTATAAAATTTAATCCTCTCTGGTAGAGATACCTTTAACCGCTTCATGTTGCAATTATGCAGACACTGAGCCTTGTTTGACCGCTCGGTTTCTCTTTCTCTCTGGGTCATGTTTTGTGCCAGATATTCAAAGTCTCATGAAGTCTATCCAATCATAGCAGTTCATGTACAAACAAGCCAATTAAATTGTGGTGGGACACCTTAAGCAGAACCATGAAGAGCTCTAGCGCTCACAGAAATGTGATGTGTTTTTGTGAACATAATAATTGTGATGTTATGTAGTGCCTATGCTACTACCTATAAAACAATACCTGTTGGTTACTTACATTGTGTAATTACATGTGAATGTGAAATAGCACTGTCCATCCATCTTTACATTTTTTGCCATATGCTCTTATCCAGAATTACTTCTCATTAATACAACTGAGAATTTGAAGGTTGCTCAGGGTCCCAGCAGAAGCAGCTTGGCAGTGGCGGGATTTAAACTCATCTACCACATGTTGAGATGTATGTCTTTAAAATACCACTTACATTTTAAAATCCACCCTTGAGTCCATAAGTTCTGTCTAAATACTAATGTGACATTTTACATTTTATTTATGTATACATTATATTTGTGATTGTGTATCTGTGAAAATTATATCTTAAAAAAAACTTTTAAATGCTGATGTATTTTACTGTGAAAATTCAGATTTTTTTAAATGACTAACTTGTGAGAAATACCTAAAACACACAATTGAACATATAGATGTAATAAAACACAACTATCTAAAACAGTCTATAGAGTTGCCCAAGGATCTCTGCCTCAGTTACAGTAAGAGCTGTGAGGCATGCAGGTGTTCAGTGTCAGGTTACATGCCCACCTTTCTGAGCTCATAAAGTCACCGAATTTCACAGGAATTAAAAAAAATCATACAGTTATATTTTAAAAATGACATACTTACTGCATCCTAAAGCGCAGTCTGCTTATGACTGAACATCCACTATCGCCTTTCCATGTTGGCGTTGTGACAATACTGCGCTAGTGTTGTCCTCTTGTGTCCTTATCATCAGGTAAAACAATGAAAATTAGATATTTTTACTCCTGGTATAAAAACATAAGAAAATACGAATATAGAACCATTTACATGATGTACATAAACACCTTGCCCTTTACTCTTGTTATCTCCTACATGCAGTAGGCAGTACTAACCAGTCTGCACCAGTTTATTGCCGCCTCCGTTTCTCCTTTCTTCAGCTCAGCGCCTCACCAAACGTTAAGAGAAAAAATAAAATATGTAAAAGAAATTAACAAGCTCAAAATGTCCTTTATTAACTACCCGCAGTCTGTGATTATTATACTTAAGGATACATTTATATTAAAAACAATCTTGTAGCTAGAATCAGGAAGTATGTATCATGGGAGGTGCTTAAGTTTACAAAATACGGTCGGGATACAAACGGCAGATTATTGGGTAATAAGTGCACCATGTAGGGTACAGAATTGTTTTATTCTTGGACTACGGAGTAAACATATGTAGGGAATAAGGAGTTATATATATAAACGACCCCAGCACGTTTTTAAACACGTCAAACCTACACTCACCGGCCACTTTATTAATTCTTCGTGACATACTTTTAACATGGTATTCCGCATTAATTGTTTATAACGAGTGGTTATTTTAGTTACTGTTGCCGTCTGCCCAATATCCTCTGTCCTCTCACATAAACAAGGCATTTTCGTCCACATAATTGCCGTTCCCTGAATATTATATATTTTTCGAACTATACCAGTTGCGGTCATATGATTGGCTAATTAGACATTTGCGCTGATACTCAATAGAACAGGTGTACCTAATATGGAGAAACATTATGTGTGCTGATGAAAGTAATATTGTTCATTTTGGGTACAAGAGCCACAGACAGTTTGACCAAAGACCAGCAAACACTTTATACAAGCCACAGTGCAATATTAAGACAGTGAAGCATGATGTTGCAGGCATTATGATATAGGATATTTCTCTAAATATGGTGTTGGGACTATTTATTGCATAACAGGGATCATGGATCAGTTTGCATTTATAAAAATATTAGAAGATGTCATGGTGCATTTTGCTGAGAAGAAAATACCCTCTAAATTGTTGCTTAAAAAGGACAATGACTCCTCCAGCGAGCAGCATCTTGATTCATAGCTTCTTCTTCTTTTAGCCTCTCCCTTTTATCAGGGGTCACCACAGCGAGTCAATCTTTTCCACTCTGTCCTCTGCATCTTCAGCTTTCACACCAACTATGAGCATGTCTACATTGACCACATCTATACATCTCAACTTTGGTCTTCCTCTCTGCCTCCTGTCTCGCAACTCAATTTCTAACATCCTCCTACCGATATATCCACTGTTCCTCCTCTGCACATGTCCAAACCATCTCAATCAGCCCTCTCTAACTTTGTCTCCAAATTTTCCAAAATGTGCTGTCCTTCTGATGTTCTAATTCCTAATCCTGTCAATCCTAGTCACTCCTAATGAGAACCTCAACATCTTAGGCTCTGCCACCTTCAGCTCTGCTTCTTGTCTTTTAGTCAGTGCCAAACCATACAACAAGGCTGGTCTCACTACTCTCTTATAAACACTTCCTTTCACTTTTATTGCAACCCTTTAGACATGCATCACTCCTGACACTTTTATCCATCCACTTTATCCTGCCTATACTCTCTTCTTCACCTCTTTTCCACACTTCACATCTGCTTGGACAGTTGATCCTAAGTATCTGAATTCCTGCACCTTTGTGACCACTTCTCCCTGTAGCCTCCCTCTCATCCACACAAATGTATTCTGTCTTACAAGTGTTGACTTTCATTCCCCTTCTTTCCAGAGCATACCTCCACATCTCCAAGTTCCCTTCTAGCTGTTCCCTGCTCTCACTACAGATAACGATGTCATCTGCAAACATCATAGTCCACAGTGATTCATCTCTGACCTCATCTGTTAGTCTGTCCATCACCAGAATAAAGAAGAAGGGGCTCAGAGCCGATCCTTGATGCAGTCCCACCTTTACCTTGAAGCTATCTGTCACTCCTACAGCACATCCCTCTACTGTCATGCATGTCATGCATCTAATGTACTTTTCAGCCACTCCGGAATTCCTCATACTTCATCACAGTTCCTCTCTCTGCACCCTATCATAAGCTTTCTCTAAATCCACAAAGACACGGCGTAGCTCTTTCTGACCTTCTCTATACTTCTTCATCAGCATTCTTAAAGTGAAAATTACATCTATGTTGCTCTTCCTTGGCATGAAACCATTCTGCTGCTTACAAACAGTCCCTGATTGTCTAAGCCTAGCTTCAACAACTTTCTCACAAATCTTCATTGTGTGACTCATTAACTTTATGCCCCTTTAGTTGCTACAACTCTGCACATCAACCTTGTTCTTATAAATTGGTACAAGTACAATTACCCTCAATTCCTCGGGCATCAATTTAAAAAGCTTATTAAATAATCTAGTCAAAAATGACACTCCCATCTCTCCTATACATTTCCATACCTCTACCGGTATGTCATCAGGTCCGACTGC
>JAOUQV010000014.1:10590215-10604251 GCA_028565295.1 Aspidoras spilotus | reverse complement strand
GTCCTGTATTTATTGTTTGTACTGTGTTTACTGTTTGCACTAGTGCACTTTAATGTTGTGTGTAGCACCTTGGTCTGCAGGAACGTTGTTTTGTTTCACTGTGTACTGTAACACTGTATATGGCTGAAATGACTTTTTTCATTTGTTTAATTGAGTGTTAACACAAATATCTAAACAGCCAATCACATGGCCGCAACCAGAGGTGGTCAAGACTGAATTGCAAACCAATAATCAGAATAAGGAAGAAAACTGATTTAAGTTTAACTTTGAAAGTGTAATGGTTGTTGGTGCAGACGGCATGGCCTGTGTATTACATAAACTGCTGATATAGTAGGATTTTCATGCAGAAGCGTATTTCTGTGGACAAAAATTCTTACTGATGCGAGAGTTAAGAAGGGAATGGACAGTAAATTAAATAACCAGTTGTTACAACCAAGGAATGCAGAGTATCATCTCTGTTGAAGTATGTCATAAAGAATTAAGGCAGTTTTGCAGGCAAACAAGGGTCCAACCATTTACTAGTAAGGTGCACCTAATAAAGTGACCAGTAAGTCAATATCCTTTAATTAGAAAACCTGTTAGGAATTATGGAATCGTGTTCAATTTGGAATGTAAATAAATCTCTGCATTGCTTATTTCCTCCACCGTGTAATATTCAACACAAGATGATCGATCAGTTTATTTTGTATTGTATGTAGTGGATGTAGTCTCTAACCTCTGCTTGCACTTCCACCTGTAGATTCAATTTCTCCACTAGCTGTGTCTGTAGGTTATTCCCTTCATCCTTCAACCAAATAAAGTGAGTGAGTGAGTGTATATTTCTGTATGTTCTGTGTTAAGGCTCTAGGTTGCTGGCCAAGAGGTCAGGTTTTGGATCCCTGGTACTAAATCAAATTCAGGAAGAGCATTTGTCATAGACATCCCTGAAATATAAAAATACATCTCTGATCCACTAAGCAGCTAAAAAAGATGTATATGTGTCAGATTATTTCAATTCCAGCTAATTGAGGAATAATACTAAAAATCTTTGTTCTGTTCCATTTACCTTCGTATTCTTATGTTTTACATTTGTGTTTTGTTTTATCCTTTTTTCAGATATAAATATAAATCTGCAGCAATATGAACCTTCTGAGCTTATGTCTCTCTGTAGCTCTTATTTGTGTAATGTGTAATGTGTTTAACATTACAAAGTATAGTACAGAAATAGATTTTGAGCCAGGTTTTGCCCAAGAATGAGTCTAGGCTAACATGTGTATGCTAACCGAAACGTTACAAACCACTCATAAAGAGTCACAGTTCATCATAATACTCTTGGTGGGGAAAAAGCTATCTGTCCTCTTCTGTATGAAGTCCTCATACTCCATAGCTAACAGATGCCCAAGATTGGCTAGTGTCACTGTGACCAAAAATAAAAAGCCAACATCTGTACCAGGATGGCAGAATGAATGCTCTTCTGTAACATTACCTGCTAGTACTGGCCATTTCTAAGAAGAAATGAACCATTATATACAATACGTTTTGCTTATAGTAACTACAGCTCAAAGCAAATAAAAGCTAATAAAAATATGTATATACATTTTACATATAGAGCTGCAGGAGCAGACAATTTAACCAGAAATTAATGTCTTTGATTTTATAGCTTGGTAGTTAAAGTCTTCATTCAAATTACAGTGAATCACAAAACTGCTCAACAGATATAGCTTGTTTCATTTGTATCTTGTATCTATGTAATGGATAAAATACAAATAATAATGAGTATATATAATATGTATGATAGAATATAAGTCATCCATGTTGGTCTCACTAGTCTCATTATCTGAGGTATATGTCGGTCATGACATTTAACCAGGAGCTGCATTTTGTCTGTTCACACCCCAGATAACTTTCCATTCTTACATCATGGATGAAATATTCACTGATTAATTCAGTGAGACTTCTGATTACAATTTATTATCAACATTCTTTTCAGATAATTTGACATTTGGAATTCACATCATTTTAAATCCGAATCTATTAGGCTTATGTTCATATCACAGCCAACAACATAATCATACCATCATGTTCTCTCTGTGTGTAAATCAGTCTTAGTAAGCAAGCTATTAATAATCAATTTTAACAGACTTATGACTGGTAAATATAAACTTTTTACATATTTCTTAACTTAAAATATATTTAATTTTTGTCAAAACACAAAATTTAAGCAATTCAGAAATTAGCCACAGCACCATCCGACTGATTATTCAATCATTTTCTTCGATGCTTTGTTGGCTGAGCTCTTGATTTCATGGTTACTGAGTTTAAGCACTAAACTTCAATAGGACACTTTACTGGATAGGTTTCCTAAATTGTGCATCTGCCACAACTTCATTTAATGTTAAATTATTTCTCATTTTAAATTTAAATGAACCATTTACCATTATTTTCAAATAAAAAAAAGTTTGCTGAAGCTAATTGAAAAATCAATAAAGCATATATTTTGGTCAGTGATGCCCATACCTCGGCATACAACTGTATGTAACAATTTTTTGAATGTTAGAATATTCAGGAATAAGATAAATACATTTTGTAACATATGTTCATAAGCATGTAGTAACTGATGTAACCTCGTTTCCAGTGAATGCCACTGTAGCTCCGCGCACTACTAATTAGAGGTGACTGCTCTTAGAATATAAGTGAATATATCTCTGCCCCTCTAACATGTCATGAAAATATATTCAAATATATTGTATTTACATTAATGATACAAATGTGTGTGTTCAACATCATGTCTGATTCATTTAGAATCAGGCATAATTTTTTGCACGTTGTCTTTCTAACACGTACTTATACATATTGTATGATCCATTAGTGATGCATTCTATGAAAACCAGTTGAAATGGAGTTAAATGGGGTTTCGGGAATAGCTCTGCCTTCGATGCTGAAAATCAAAATGATTATTGAAGGAATCCTGAAAAAGATGTCAGGGAAGCACAGCTTTTCTGAAAGTCAATGGGTAGTGGGTTGAACATAAATCTTAATCCTATGAATATTAATAACTGTCTAGACATCTTGTTGATTGACAGCATTCTTGGTAAATGAAGTTGTAATACATAATTTACTTAGTGTTTACTTTGTGTTAGTTGCTAGTGATATTGCTCTGCATTTACCTTTGTATATATCTTATTGTAAATAAAAAACTACATTTAGTGTCCACATGTTTGTTCCTTGTTCCAATTTTGTTAATTTAATACTTTAATGCGAGGCCTTAAAGACAAGGAATTTTGGCAAAGCCATTGATCATTTTTATTTCACATAGTGCTAAAGGGGTCAGGCCAAGCCCAAGATAGATGGGCAGGGGAAAATAACTTTCGTGGTATGACAAGGCTAATTAGATTATTGTATGCTATGGTGACTAAGAGAAGATAGTTAGTGCTTAGTTAGTAATGCTTTAATTTTAATATATTAATTTAATTTAAAATATATATCTAATGTTATAATTACCCAATGTTATGATGTAGGTTAAAATCCTCTTCCCTGTTTGAAAGTCCAGTTTATAAGTTGCTTTTAAATTAAAAGTGCATGGGCCATTCGTGTTTTGGCTTAAGTAAGGTTTTAATAGTGTTCTTTAAACCAAAAATGCAATGTGGAATTGTCTGCTTAAGCTTTTGACTCTGTGATATGCCTAGGGTGACCAGATTTTCATTATTTTCACACGTTCCACAAATTAAGTGAAAGTGAAAGAGAAAGTGATACATTTTTGCCACTATGTTTGCACTCAGCGGAATTGGCTCTCTGCATTTAACCCATCCGGTTAGTGAAACACACAAAAACACACACAGGTGAAGTGAGCACACGTGCCCGGGGCAGTGAGCAGCCAGCACAGCGCCTGGGGAGCAACTGGGGGTTAGGTGCCTTGCCCAAGGGCACTTCAGCCATGACTTGTCGCTACTTGGGATCGAAACAGGGACCTTCCGGTCGCAAGGCTGGTTCCTTAACCACAAGCCTACGACTGCCTCGTCAAGATGTTTGTCCCGCAGTTCTGGAATGCGTATTTTATAATCTGCCGTTTTATCAAATGGCTGTGTGCAGAAAGCAGTGAGATCATGTCAATAAAAGGCAAAGGCGTACACATATTAAGGGTGCACTCACCGACAAAAAAAGGGAAATCAGGTCAAAACGGCACCAGAATGCAGCACACAAGATATAAAGGAAAGCACTACCCTTACATTTAACAAAATAAAATGCAGCTACAACAAAGACTGGAAAACTATTTGGATACCAAAGATGCATTTGTATGCCCCATTGTCCCACACTAACATTGTTTTTGTCCTACATCTGGTGAATTGGAATCTGGTCACCCCAGATGTGCCATGAAATGGCGAAAAGTTATGAAAGAGAAGAGTCTGTTGCATAGATGGAAAGCTAGTGGAGGTTTGAATTGTTTGTACTTAGAACGGGTAATAGAAGAAGTAAACAGTAAGGCTAATCAAACATCAAGAGGCTCGATCAGAATGTTTATTGCTTAGTTTTGATTATCCTTGATGAGAACTGTGCAATCAAAAGGACAACAAAATGACAAAGTCAACCTCAGCAGTTTCCTTTCCACTTTCCAGCAGACTTTGTGTCAAAAATCAGTTGGTGTGACTGAAATGATAAGTATTTCTTTGAAGACTGGAAGATCACAGATGGTTAAGGATATACAGTACAGTACAGGTTACAGTACTTCTCCATGTTTTCTCTTTTAGTACTATCTATTTGTCCCATTTACATAGAGTGCATCTGGAAATGTTCACAGCACTTCACCTTTCCACATTCTTTATAATTGATTTCAGTCATTGTGGTCATGTAAAAGGTTCATGTCAAGATTATAAACTGGCAGTTCATACTCAAGAACTGTGCAATGCAGCAAAAAACTGTGTAAAAGACAGTTTTCAGTCATTGCAAAACATGATCACAGTTATTTGTTACTTTCTAATTTTTTTACATGGGTTTTATATGTCATAAATTATCTCTAGATGACCAACCAACCTCTGTTCTTGTGGCCCTCTTGCCCCAGCAGTTTGTACTTATTGTATGAACACGCATCATCAATTTCATATAAATAAATAAATCTGGAAATTGTGTTTTGCAGGCAAACTCGGCAGAAGATGAGCCGCATTGTCACCGTGTCAGAAGCCATAAAAAGCTAATCAGACTCTCAGTGGTTGTGGCTCTGCCTCCTTTGACAAACTCATCAACTTCTGAATGACTGTGTTTTCCTCTTCAGTATCAGCATGCATGGATTCTACATGACAAGTACCTCATAAACGTACAAGTAAGTATGCACTCATCTCACCCCTCATCATCTAATAAGCACTCTTCCTCCGCTCATATGAATATCACTGCTGAAATATCGGCTCTTATTATGAAAGAATGTCGGTCTAGGATGTAATTCAATAATAAAGAGTATGACAGTTTGCATGCTGCTGGGTTTATGTAGCTAATGGAATTGCTGGAATGGCAGACGCTCCGATCTTTTCTGATGGAAGTATAACAGAATAAAAGGCTCTGTTTCTTTCATCACAGCCGTTTTTTAAGATGCAGGCCAAGATGCTGGGTTAATGACCCATGAGAAATAAGCAAATGTTTAAGTAAATGCACTCACAAGGGGGGAAAAGGCTTTTACCAAGGCAGCATATCAATATTTTAAATGGTTCCCATTGCCGTCTTTTCCTAACTCGATTAGTTGCACGATGTGTCCTGACAGTGCTGTTGTTAGCCATAGCCCATTAGCTGTGCCGGTCATCCTGTTTTCCACCGACATACTGCAAAACACCCTTATATTTCATAATTTGTTTTGCTATCAGAGCCGATTTGTAAATGCGCAAATTCTAATTAGCAGCAGCTACTGTTTCTAATTAATTAAATATTAAACAGAATCTGTGGTGGACGCTTTTCTCCTTCTTCCCCAGATGGAAGTTATGTACTATGCAAATTACTACCCCACCCCTCTTTACGGATGTCAGCACTTTTAAAAGAACTGCATTCATCGACCACAGAAAAACACACACTTTCTTCCCCGGTCATTTGTTTTACATCTGCCGTCTTGGTTGAATTAATATTTATTTATCTCAGCTGATCTGCTTATTTTCAATTTTTTTTATTTCAGTAAAACCATCTCATGCCTGGCTGGATGGTTCACAGTTACCATCATTTGTTTTTCAGGTGACTTTAGTCACTTGAACACAGCAAATTGCACTTTTATGTTCGGAAGGCCAAATCCTTAATCAGTAGAGAAGAATAGTAGCTTATTCATCATTATGTATAGTTTATGTATTTTAGCATTTCATGTCTTAAAATTAAAATCGTGCACACCATTTTTACTGCATCAGTGCATAATAATCCAAAGTTAAGGACGTGCTAGATCAAGTGCTAGTTTATAAGTTGACAGATGTTGAAGAATGAGTTTCAAGTCAAGTTGCAAGTCACAGTCACAGCATGAATTCCAAGTCACAAACCATTACCATGTATTCCACGTTCATATATCATTGTATTAGTCTTTTTTATATTTTGTTGTCTCATTTTGTGTGCTCTTTTGTGTGCCCTTGTACCCAGAGTTGCCGGATGGGTTGCCGGATGTTCCGCAACCCCATGTGGATTAAGTGGAATATAATAAATTAATTCATATTTTTCTTTTACAATTTGGCAGAACAAATATTCCGATGCATTAGCAATTACATACATTTTGAAGCTAAATAAAAACCTATAGATATAGTCAACAAAAGAGGAAACCTAATTGCACATAAAATCAATAATTTAAATATATGGAAAAATGTGGCTCAAGTTAAACTTATATATTAATAATATTGTTGGATAAGCCTTTTCCATTCATTCTGTCTTTAGGCAGTAGTCACCAAGTCCAGTTCCAGCACCATAATCTTTCTTTGACAGTCACTTGCATTTGACTGGCTGTGATTTGAAAAGCTTTCAGATATTTCATTTGTATTGAAATGCCAGACATTTATTGAACGCCCACTTATCCCAAGTGAACTTCAGTCTAATTAAGTTTCAAGAACCACATCCATCAAGCTATTGAGGCAGTTAATTTGCCATTGCCTTCTGGATCTCTGTTTCCTTCCCAAGTGGCTGAATTTCACACAAGCGCCATCTCATCGCCATCGAACACATCTCTTCACCTGCTGGGCTGCAGCTGGTGTGGGCATTCAGAATGAATGTTCACCCCACATGCTATTAAACATGGTTCCGAAAATAATCCATTGTGAATGACTATGAGTTCCTTGAAGCAGGTCTTTGTGTCTGAAATGGAAAGATATTTCATTAGGGAACTGTAATTCTTCAAATTTTAAATGAGGAACTTGGACATAAGGCATCAGGTCAATATATCACGGCAAAGAAATTACAATCACTGAGTGCAAAGACTGAATTTTACTACTTTCTTATAAACAGCTAACAGATTATCGTCGTTATTGGTCATTAAAATATCAGTGAGAATTCTTAGGGGCCTGTTATTATTACTATTTATTTATTTAATGCTATTTTAGCACACATGGCTTTTTCATAACCGGAACAAGGAAATCCACAGAGACACAATAAGAGTATGCAAACACACAGAATGGACCCAGCCAAACCCACTTGGGAATTGAACCCGGAACTTCCTTGCTATGAGGCAGCAGCAGTGGCCTTACTCACTGTGCCACCATGCTTACAAGGGTTGGTTAAAATGCATATCTTCATGTGTGAATATATGTTTGTTTAAAACAGAATTAAACTATTATTTTATGTCTGATTTAGTTGCACATTATAAGTAATTAAATGAAAGTAAATGTACAAAAAATGCAAATGCTTAAAAAACATACACTTCATGTGTAAAAAATACGACATCAGTAGTAATGTACATAAACCTGATTGCATGTAGAAATCAGCAAAGTCACTTGAACATGAAGAACAATTCAATTCAATTCAATTTTATTTATATAGCGCTTTTTACAATGGAACATCGTCACAAAGCAGCTTAACAAGAATGATATAACGTTTAGAAATATAAATTTGAGCTTAATAAGATGAAATTTTTCCCCCAACAAGCAAGCCGATGGCGATGGCGACAGTGGCAAGGAAAAACTCCCAGAGATGCCAAGAGGAAGAAACCTTAAGAGAAACCAGACTGGGTTATATCTGATACTTAGGAATCCCAAATCCCTTATAGGTTGCCAAAGTTCTCGGGTTACTGACGGAGCCCCTCCTCAACAAGCTCACTCCGGGAGCTCAACGAAACAACAAAATCCCTAAGTCCAGAAACTGGATTTTGGGGGACACTTAGCTTGAGATCAGGAGGGTGCACAGGGCTGCAGGAGGGAGGAGTTAGGATCCCAGTGGAGCAAGGGGGGGGTCACGAAGCCAGAGGGCAGCCAACTGTGAGAGTGGAGCCCTGCTCGAAGACAGAGGGGGGAGACATGAGGTCTGTGAGGCCAGAGGAAAGAGCAGAACACACGACGAGGTAAGGGGGGGCAACCTTAGGAGCAATGTCCGAAGCATAGGAAGATGGAGGAGGGAGTGCGTCGGCTGAGGTAGTGGGTGCAGCAATGTCCTCAGCTCAACAGGAGTTTATTTAGACGTCTGTGGCTGAGGCAGGTAGCTCAACAACGTCAGCGGGGGGATGTCCTCGAGGACACCGAGTAGACTGGTGACGTCCTTGGCTGCCTGGGTGATGACTACTACATCCTGAACGCAGCCTTCCTGTCTGGCAAACTGATCTGGGGCGGGAGTGTAGGATATCAATGCCTGCTGCAGTACAGGAGCTATGAAATGTTCCATTGGACACGCATTATCTGTGGTTCTGGGATGCACACTACCATCGCATGCTGTAATGCAGAAATTTTGACATGTTCAACTTGGGCATGCAGGATCAGTGGGGCTGGGGTGCACACCATCATAGGATGTTGAAATTCTCTCACCCTCTTAAACTCTGGAACAGACTGGACCATGACGAAATGCCTCTCAGGAGCTTGAAGCTTATGGTCCACTAGGGTTGGCCATGTCTTTCATCTCGCTGATCCCCTCCTCTGATCCACTGGCTGCTAAATGGAGGCAGTTGAAGTGGGTAAGCCTAATAGTCTGGCGTGTACCCGCCCATAGTGATACCAGGTTAACCTCTTCTTCCCGGCAACACCACGACAATAACACAGTCCAGTCCAGTCTATACATATCCTGCTAGAAACACACATGAAGGAGGCAGAAGTATTTGCAGCGAGGTGCTTTTAATAAAGTATTTTAAAAGTTACAAATAAACAATGAAATCAACTTAACCAAAACACAAAACCAGAAACTAGGCACAACGTGGCAAGAAACAAAGTAATACACACTTGGCATAGTCAATCAATAATGCTGCGCACTGAACTAAACAAAAGTAAGAACTTAAATAATAACCTAATCACTGCACGAAACAAAAAACATCTGAAACCCATTAGCTCACGTGACAGCCCCGTAGCTGTTACCGAAAGCCATTGGTTGCCAGAAATCTCGAACCCCTAGGTTGCCAAAGATCTCTTGTTCCTGACAATATGTGGATGATTAACAATCAACTGCTGAACTGTTTTGACTATTTTATACTTTTTATACAATTAGAATCATAGAGAAGAAAGGACTTTGGCTCCTGTTTAGCTCCTAAAGAATTTAAAGCTCACATTGTGATTTGAGGCAAAACTACTTTTGTTGAAATTGTTAAAATTGTTTTGTATATTTATGGTTCCAGAAATCTAAAAAATGCCATTCATGACTATTTTTTTCTTTTATATTTGTTATATGCTATAGTGTTATATTTGCTATATTGCTATTCAAAATTACTTTTCTTATTATTCTTTCACATGTTCATGCAAATAATTACAGCCTAAAATGCCTAACCTGCAGATACAGTTCAAACATCATTACAAAGATACGATTTTTGCAGAATGTTGACCAGATATGTATATTTTTATAAATTTAAATAAAAAAGCTACATTAATTTTGAATGAGACTGATTTAAAACTGCAGTAACTTGTTTTGAGCTTCAAACACGAAATTCGATCCTAGACTCAGGATAAATTACAGAGTAATTGCACTTTTTGTTCACTATTTATTGCTATTGAAAAATGACCTAATGCAATCCTATATATTTGGATAGAGTGTGTGATGCTACAGAGAGATACAGACAGAGAGTACAACAAATCTTTTGCAATCTCATGAATTTTTCACTAAAATCTAAAGTCCTCATATGTTCACATAGAAACTCCATTTACATTTTTATTTTATAGAAATATTAATCTCTCAAACAAGTTGTTTGCTTAATCACAATTTCTTTGGGCTCCACACATTTTTTTTTAAATCAAATTGCTCAACAAAGGGTATTTTCACTCACAATCACTCGGATAAATTCTACCTGTCATGTTTCAAGAACCATTTAATTTCTCTCAGCAAATACACATCAAATTTTACCTTGAAATTCATATTGAAAATAATATTTATTTCAATATTTCTTTCATTCAAAAATCCGAACCTGTGCTTTGGGGTAGTTGAGACAAAGTTGATAATTTTGTTTATATTTATTCTTTATATTTCATCCCTCAATGATGATGTAATTTAGAGTATGTGTTAAAAAATAAATAATAAATACAGTAATTTAAAAAAACAAATAATCTTAATAATCCACCATGTTGGAAGGATACCAGTGAGCTAATAAGGACCTATGGGTATTTTAATTATAGTACACTGCATCTGTGTGGCAATTAAAAACATGGATATTAGCAGTAGGTAGCCTGAATGAAATATTAGCTGTACCATCTAATTGGCAATCAATTTGGTATTCTCATCCTGTGCACGGATGCAAACGACTAATTTAATCTCTTTTTCTGCAGTTTTCACAGAGGTACCAGTGAGAACACATCTACATAATAATCAGCACAATTACTACTCTCTGTCCTTATTAAGCAAGGGAGTCTGATTACTGTGAAACTTTTCACAAAAAACTTTTTGTCCTACAGCTAATAAAGTGTGTTTGGAGTCACAGACCACACAGTGTCATTGTTCCAGTTTGTCAAGACGAGATTAATTATTTTTTAATTACTCGAGCGCATGAGATAGTGATTAAAACGCACAGGAATATAAGAGCATTTGTATAAACCCCTTTTGTGTTAATCAAACAATAGAGATGCCTCTGCTGATGAATCTTCTCAAAGTCAGATAATTAGCTGGCGAAAAGAAAAAACAAAATAAAACAAAACTCATTTGTTTGTTTTGCCTTCCTGTCTGGAGATATGTCAGCTCTGCAAATAATTCTCCCTGCATTGGTATTCTCATAAGCACTGCAGCTCTTCCAGACGTGCTAACAGGAGTTTGTTCACACCATCAGAACATGCTCTCATTAGTGCAATTATGCTTGTATGCTTCATTTTTTTACACAGTTTTTTTCATTCTCCCTCTTTCTGCCAGCCTATGCACCATTCCACTTTGCTGCATAGAGCCCCCCTTCCACCACTCCACACTATTTGTCATGAAATCCCTCATTTGCTGGATCCCAAGGAAGGCAGATTATGCTTATTTTTCATTTGGACAGAGTGAGATGGAGCCAGGTGTTTGGCAGCAGCAGAGTGTTCAGGTGTAACCGGTTGGGCGATGAGACCTGACGAGCCAAGTCCGATGAAAGATGAGGTGTAGAAGATTTTGGGGAGTTGGACACCCCGCTGCCTGCTCCCTCAAGAGCACCACCCACCGATTAGGGAGAAAGACAGGGGAAAACTTCCAACAGTAATCTGCATCATACCGTGATCACTTGCTGCTGCCTTAATTAGCTTGTTTCAGCCTTGATGAAAATGCAAAGCTTGCAGACTCCCAAATGGTAGCCTCTTGTTTTGCTAAACTCATCATTATTGTTATGGAACTTTCAGAGTCTCAAGGTCAAATCTTGAAAAGTCTTTCTTAATGTTAATAAAAACTATAAGATATATTCAGTCATACAGTATATTTTAATTGGCTTGTATATCTCGAAGTGTTCCCTGCACACCTTTTTGTGTTTAAGCACTCATGCAGAACTAATAAATAATGCAGGCAAAACATTTCCATGATTATATAATTCTTTTAGCTGCTAGTTTAGTCCATATGTTACAGTAGACCTACTGATGTACACTCTCTGAGCATCATAAACTAATTAATTTGTTAATCATGCAGAGTCCACTCAAATAAGAAAAAATTGCTTATGAAGTAACATTCTACTCACAAAAAAGGCTGGAACTTCTGCCAAAGATACTTCAACAAAGTATTGAGCAAAGGCCATAATACCTATGTACATTTGATATTTTTTTGGTTTTTATTTTTTTAAGACATTTGCAAATATAATGTACAAACTAGAACACTTATATATGGGCATATGCTGTATATGTATACACTCAGAGGAGTGTAAGTGAATGTAGATGTGGGAATCAGAAAAGCAAATGATATATTCTGTAGGTAATACTACCATGTAACTGGTCTCAGAGGGGGAATGAGGAAAAGCTAACTCTTTATTAATGCCATAAAAGCAATACTCTTTGATATAGTGCTTGATTTCTTGCTGCAGATAATATCTAGGCTACATGCTGCCATGGCACTGACAGGACTTTTCAGGCTAAATCAGCATTACTATATTTGGCTGTGCTGCAGAGTACGACTGAAACAGGAAATATGCATCTAATGAGTAAGTCTCACAGCACTAATTGGACATTCTTATTCCCTTTCCTCTACATAAAGTCTGCGTCATTACTCCTCGGACGAGCACCATATATGCGAGTGTGTGTGTGCGCTTCATCTGCTCGCTCACGCAGTAAATTACCTATTGGACTTCTTGATTAAAAGAAGTGTAATATATGTATGTTTAAATGATATAAGGATTGGTGCTGAGGGCTTTCAAAAAGGAAACCAATGTCTAAACTGATTTCTGCAGCCAGAACTCAGAACTTATATTCAAAGATGCAAATTTTAGCATGAAAGGAAGGCGTACAAAGGAGTCAGGACATTTCCCCTCCCTACCATTAGAGGTCACGCTAAACTCTACTGTGACTTCAGCCATTTTTCTTCCTTTTCACCTCCTGGTTCTATACTAAATAAAGAGTTTGTTTATTATTCGATTAATTGTGCTACATACACAAGGTTATATTCATGACACACACTAAGTATTATTTGATACCAGTCTAATATAGAGGCTTTTATTTGTAAAATATAATTTGCTGCACATATGCTGCATGAATGTATTTACTCTGTGTAGATTAGCTTATTAAGAGGTTGGAGTCAGAGGACAGTAATAGTAGTGCTCCTGGAGCCGAGAGGGTTAAGGGCCTTGCTCAATAAACCAACAGCTTAGTAGTGTGTGCCTTGAACCCGCAACATTCTGATCAATATCCTATAGCCTTAGCTACTGTCCTAGTTGGTGGTACAGGTGGTACATTTTGTATCTCAGAGTTGTCAAATGTAGATGCTGTTAAACTATGGGAGTTAATTGGTAACTGTCGTTTACTAAGTAATGCCTGATTCACACGTCTAAGTTTTTTAAATATTAACAGATATTTAATATGTGATACCCCACACATTATGATATTTGTCACTAGTTTTTTCGGTGTCTGATCATTTCTTTGTTCCCAAAGTCCCCACAGTACAGAAACCTAAATATTACATTGTAAGAGCAGACAGGAGATTCTTGTTAATGTAAATAAACATGGCGGAAGACAGAGAGACTATTGCTATATTGTAATGCTACTGCAGTTTCTGCCCAAATCTATTCACTTCTGTTGTACAGACACTCATGCTCTTGCCACAACTCCACAAGATTTTCCTCTTTTAATTTCCCACCTCGCTTGCGTGAAAAATAAAAGCTACTATATCTGACTTGTAATTAATAATACCTAATGTGTGTCATATACAGGGGTTGGACAATGAAACTAAAACACCTGGTTTTAGACCACAATAATTTATTAGTATGGGGTAGGGCCTCCTTTTGCGGCCAATACAGCGTCAATTCGTCTTGGGAATGACACATACAAGTCTTGCACAGTGGTCAG
>JAOUQV010000014.1:10417960-10428471 GCA_028565295.1 Aspidoras spilotus | reverse complement strand
GTTATATCATTATTGTTATATATTATTGTTAGTTATAGAACTATGTATTAGATGTATACAGATTACATCACCCAAATGCGGATGGGTTCCTTTATGAGTCTGGTTCCTCTTAAGGTTTCTTCCTTACTTACTCAGGGAGTTTTAATTTGCCACCGTTACTCATCTGGGATATAACCTTTTTTGTGTAAAGCTGCTTTGGGACAATCCCCATTGTTAAAAGCGCTTTATAAATAAAATTGAATTGAATTGAATCGAATTGAATAAATATATGTTTTATCATATTTTATCCTGACTGGGTTTATAGAAATAAACATTCTTAAGTAAATATGTACAATGAAATATTGTGCATAAGACCTACATACAATACCTACAGTCTAGATATTATATCTGCTCATTCAGTAGAAAAAGTATTGTGGTTTGTCCCTGTACACACACAAACATACACACACACCCGCTTTGTCATGAGAACTATGAGAGTTATCCTAATGGTAATCCAAATGCAGAATAATACGGGGCATTGTTTTAAATAATATAAAAAGAAGTGGCACAGTTTAAGACAAAGCAGACTAATCCCTACTACCACATAGGCTCCAACATTTAATGACATACAGAAAAAGCAACTAAATTAGTGCTCTTGGTTAGAAGTCGTTTAAGATGTGCAGATGTGCACGTAAAAGAGATGAGGAAGAAAAGCACCAAAGCTGAGCCCCAAGGTGTTCATAATCTCAGCTAGAAAACTTTACAGACTCGCTGCACATATTGACGCTACGGGGTGTGTGGGCTTACCTGTCTAAGAGGAAGCATTGATGAATAATTCGGTCGCATTTTTCATTTCACACGCAGCGCTGAACAAACAGGAATATGTGATTAACAGTTTTAATTAGGATCCTAACGTGACAAACTCCGACTGCCTTGCGACATGCCACAGACGAATAAATCATGATGCAGAGTTTGTTGAGTTGCCAGTGTAAAGCCAGAGCCTGTGGCGGAGTTGGAAGAGTGTGTCACACCTACACCTTTCTTCTTTTTCATTTGCTCTACCTTCATTTATTTTACTTATATCTTTTCCCTGGATGTATCACTTTCATTTTTATTAATTGTTTTAATTATTCTGGAGTTGTCTGTCTTTCTTTCCCAAACTTTCCCCTCCTCTTCTTCTTCATCCATCCTGATGCCCCTCCCGCATATGTTGAGATGTGTGTCCTGTAGTATTGGTGTTCTGCATGTTCTCTTTCATTTGTCATTTGCTTGATTCGAATTGTCATGTGCTCTTTGTGCCAAGATCAGTGTCAGTGCTAATTTCAGGACACTAGCACTATAAAGCTCTATTTATTTCCAAATAAACCTTTCATGCTTATATAATTATTTGCTCCTATGGCCAGTTTGTTTTGTGGTATTAGAGACTGGAATTAAACCCAAATTCTTATGCACTGTGTGATTAACATTTAAGTCTGCAAAAGATGTTACATTGTGACTAAAATGTAGTGTTCAAAAGTAGAATTGTAATGTTTATGCATGTGTATATGTGGCCAAATATGTGGTATAGTCCTATCATTTGGGATATGAGTTGATTAGTTTTGCACATCTGGAACCTGATATTTGTGTCTATTCTCTGGATAATTATGTTGTACATATGTAGCTTCAATTAGACCATCTTCTTGGTTTTGAGAGAATTTTGGCAGAATGCATGAGGTCAGAAGTTAGCAGGTGTTCTTATAGTATTGCCCTTTGGCTTTATACATCTTGCCTGTAAATCCCAATAAAACACTTTCCTAAAATATGATGCTACAAAAATCAGAGTAAAAACTAATAACTAATACGTAAACTTTTGGTCCCTGCACACAAGGACTTTTCTATAGTCTGTAATGGATATAATATGCTGTATTTAATATTTTCTTCTTTCTTACCATTCTCACGATGATTTCGGGCTCTTTAACATGTTCACAGTTAGACCCTTGGGAGCTTCGGAAAAGGCCAAAGCTTGGTGATTGACCTCTTTTAGCCATACTGGTCATGTCTCATATTGCTTTATATTGTGGTTTGATGGTGTTGTGTGGTATGAAAATTTTTTTGATAACCAAACTTACTGTAAATGCCTTGTGTGACTTTATTTGCCAAGTTGTTGTATCATATCAAACGCTGGACTATCAGTCAACTATAACTTTGGTTATAGTTGGCCTAGAGTTTGTAGATTTGTGACATACTGTAATCCTTTTCAAAACCAATCTGTAGCTCCAATGTGTACAGCAATCTCCATCCTGTAAAATAATGAAGAAAATCAGAAAGTGTGTTGTTGATGTTTTCGCAGTAGACTATAGAGGATGGACATGTGAGAAGTGTGCTATGGTTATTAACTGAGTGTTGAAGGGACTCAGAGGGCGCTATTGTGTGGTCATGGTTTGGCTCTGTATTTTTGAGACTTTTAGGAGCGCTCTCTCCTCCTACAGCGCATTATGCGACCATTGAAGTGGTCAGGGTGGTTTTTTCCCACAGAGAAATAGAAATAAAAGAGGATTTATCTGGAACGTTTTCTTTTTTCCTTTTCTCTGTTTTCTACTAATGCTTTAGTGACTTGCCATGCTGACATAAAATATAAAAAAGAGAGAAGGCCACAGAGCACTCTTGATGATGGATTAAATAGGTCTGACATTTTGAATTGTTCAGAGAGAAGAAGCATGTTCCTCAAAGTCACAGACATCACGATGTTATCTTTGAAGTTCCATTAACACAGGCATTCTCAGCCCTTGACCCAACGCGGATTAATTTGAGCAAAAATGAATGAAAAAGTTATTTTATATCTGTCATTTTTGCTTTCACTTGTCACCAGATCTCTGTGATTGTAAAACAAGCTAGATTTACAAAACACCGACTTTCACCCCTCCACCACACATACAAAACACACTCTCCTCACTGTAATTTATCGCCATCTAGAGAAACTGATAGAAATACTGTACATGCGGATGCTAACTTGCCTGTTAACCTATATTTACCTCACAAATTCAAAACCACAAGTTCTATGGGTGGAGTCCACTTAAATCTTCTTTCAGTTGGTCTAGTTTTTATTGGTGTTTAAACTGCTTTGTGTTGTTTACTCTGCCAATGTGTTATTTATAATTGTTAAAGTATATTGTATTCTGGATAATATTACTTAATTGAGGTCCTGGGCTTGAGACAAGATTAGAACAGTCTGGGGACAATTATGGACTTTGCATGAACTCCCTGTTTCCACATGGGTTTCTGCCTGGTGCTCCAGGTTCCTCACGCAGTTTAAAAAATGCTAGGTGAACTGGAGAAGGCAAATTGCTGTGATTTGTGTAATATGTAGCCTTGAGTATGAATATGACTTTGTGAGGGTTGTAACCTTGTTTCTGTCATGAAATAGTCAATGATGTTAAAATGAAATGAGAGCAGTAAATTATAAACAATTACTTAAACTGATGCTTTTGGTTTTAGCTTTGTAGCTTTAGTGTTTAGTTGTCCAGCTTTTGATAAGATCCAGCCCTATCCCCTGGACCTTTGGTTCCAAAGTAAAACTCACAGCACATATTCATCAAGTATAGGGATTCAATAGACTAATAGACTTGTTTTTTATCAATGAAATTCATCAGAAATTTAATATTGTAATTGTCAGCATATGAATAATGTTGTGTGTTTGTACTTTGCTGGGTTATGCTTTTAGTTTTACAGGGAAAGAAGTGACAGAAAAGTTTTTAGTGGAATGTGCAGATCATTATGGAATACTACAATTAAAGCACCATAATATTGTCCAGGAAAAAAAGACAAAGCAGTGTAGATTTTTGCCTGAACAGATACTTTTTTCATTAAAGAATGTTAAAAGCCTTAATGAAATCCTCCATTTGTGGGAATAATAGGCTACTTATACAGAGCAGATCTCAGGGATGTTTCTCTACATGCTGTCTCTAAGCCTCCAAGTGTTTTGAGCCTCCACAATAATAACCATACTTTTGATATGGTTTTTTGCTTTTTGAATAAAATGTAAAGCTTATTGCATTATTGCACCAATGGGAAATAAGAAATAAAGCAGATGATAAAAAATATATATATATTTAATTAGTAAAGTTCTTATTTAAATCTATGCACAGTGGACATATTCATGGAATATTCCCCTTAATTGTACCGACAAAGACCTTATGTCGGTCCTTAAATAGCTGGTCTAACCTCAGGTCAGTTTCAACTTTTCTTCACAATGAGGTTTTAAAGCTGCAAGGAGAGCTGTATTAGCAATTGTATGAGACTGCAATCAGGATGGAGTAAGTGATTGAAGAACAATACATAATCAGGCCACAGTGGATTCTTGTGAACCTGAGTGGTGAGAGTCTCGGCTGCTCTCATGATCACAGAGAAAATGAGTTTGTTAAGCTTGTGATTGTGCTACTGTTAGAAGGTGGACAGATAGCCACTCAGTGCGAGAGCCTGCTCTCGACTTTATGGAAATTTCTCAACATCTCAGAGGCTTTCTCCTTGTTGACCTATTGCCTTGCGCCATTCCTATCCTGTCCTGAAAGGCATAAGAGGGAGCGAGAGAGAGAAAAAAGGTGTAGGTGAACAAGCTGCTTTGGGCAGAAGGACCATGTGGGAGGGAAGAGGGACATGACATTCTTAGGCTAAAACGGAGATAATGCATTCTTGTCTAAAACAGAGTGAAGCCATTAACTAAATATAATCAAAAGATGGAAATCAATTTGTTGAGTGGTTTTGTGGGAAAATGTTTCAGTTTCCAGACAAACATAATTGTATTTTTTAAATAAAAAAAATATAATTCAGTGTTTGGGTCAGAGGCAAAATTATACTAAAATGGTTACACTAGTACATGTAGTACCATTCTGAAAGCATTCACATTTAGCAGTTTTAACTTGTAATCAACCAAAGTCATAGTCTTTGAAAGAAAATATATAATAAAAAGAAAAGGTCATTAAAAACACTAAGAATATTCCCTTTGTCCTTCTGAATGACCACATTATAGCAGTCAGTTGTTATTGCATATGGTGTCCCAACATTTTTTTCAGAAAATAAGATTTGTACCATATGGTGTACTCTGTGCAAGAAGTAACATTTAATACTACATTAAATTTACTTTAACTACATTAATATGATTAATCTTAATGCTGATTGCATGTTCATTGCCAATGCCTAGTAAGAAATTAAAGTTGTCTATGTAATCCTAGAATGGATATTAGAAAAAGACTTAATAAGACATATGCTGGATGAGCCAGAAGAGGCATTAGCATTAGACACTCTTGCCACAAATTGCGGCATCTCCTCTATCTTTAAGCATTTCTCCACATATGACCACTGTAGATCAGTCCCGTGACTGATCGGCGATGGACTGATGCCGGCCCCACCCCGGAACCTGACTACGTCAGCACATGACTATCTAAAGAGCTCATGAAAATTGTCGGGATTTCTTTGGTCGTGAGAAAGCAGAGTGTTTGCTTAAACATATTATTATAGGCAATTTATAGGCAATTTTAGACATGAACTAAATATATAAATAATATAGCATTAGACTCCAGAATTGTACAGTCCCATAGTGGAACCCCAGACTTTAGGATACAATAATATTATTATAAGTAGTGTGCAGCCTGAATAGTGCTGCTGGGAAAAGCTAGGAGCGTCAGTAATGGGGCTTCAACAGCAGACAAGAAATTGGGAAGCTCAGTTAGTTTATTTCTATCCTACGTAGTACATCTGTGCAGTCATGTAGTGTAACCCCTGCTTTAAAATACAGTACAATAATTATTATATGGCTGCACCTCCATATGGGGAACATGAAGAAAATGCATGGTTCCTTAGCCTTACTCTAGAGTACTATACAGATAGAGTGATCAGTTTTACGTGTAGTGTTCTTTGCTTCTAATAGACTTCCTATATATGAAGTTTGTGGTTTACAATAGATAAAGTTGATGCAAAGTAAGTGGCCCCTTACTTAATGAATTACGCAATGAGAAAACCAACTTTATCAAGTGTTACCATCCAGTGCAACATGCATTTCTAATGGAATTCCAAATTAGGTAATGGGGGAATGAGTGAGATTAATGAGCATCACTTTATTGTTTAGAGAGAGAGGATGAGAGAGAGAGAGAAATGATAGTTTCATCACTTGTGTGACTTTCCTTTAAGTATTCATTCATACACAGGTCTTCATGACAAAGCACTTTCTCCATACTGTACAAATAGCCTTTGTTAAATATGGTGAGCATACACACTCAGACAAATGTTTTACAAGTTTGGGAGAGACTTTCAGTATGCATCCTCAACACGCAGATGGATAATTCCGTTGGCAGAGCGTTCTGCTCAGAAAAGCCAGAAGAATTATTAACAGTGGTTCGAACCTTAGGGATGCAACTGCTGATAAGAGTTTGGGACGCTTAGTCAGCTTATCCGTATCCTATGAAGCACATCTCTGAAACCAAACATGGCATATGACATTCCCAGCACACTATCCAAGCCTGATGTCTGATGTCTTGGGTCAAAGGTTAGTGAGATGGTGGATCGCTGAACTTGCTCCAGGCTATTAGACATTTTGGACACAGCTGGAGATTACATACAGAAACAATGATAAGACAATATGCCCATTGGAATTAATTTATTCATTTTCTATACTTGCTTTATCCTAGTTTCAGGGTCATGGGGAAGCTGGTGCCCACCCGGCAACTCTAGGTGTGAGGGCAGAAACAACCATATACAGGGCACCAATTCATCATAGGGTTCACAATCACACACACATTCACACAAAAACATGCAATTTAGAGACACCAATGAATGTTTTTGGAAATTAGGAGGAAACCGGAATACCCAGAGAAAGAGTGCATATATACTTTGACTCAAATGCAAACTGCACACAAAAATTTCTCGAGTCACCCCACCTGGGGCTTGAACCAAGGATCATCTTTCTGTGAGGCCACACCACTATCCACTGTGCCACCGTGCCACCCTTCTTATAGAAGTCCTAGCTTTAATTTTTCTTTCTCACTTACAGCTTTTCTAATTCCTCCATGATTATCTGGGGGAATAAATACAAGCTCATTCCATTTGGCTTATTTTTGACAAAATAAATAGCAAGCTGTAAAGTGAGCAATAATTTTGCTGATTGAAATGCATGCAAGTCAAGTGGAAGAGTCACTAATGGCCAACAACCTGGATTAAATTAAACACAGAAATGGAGGATTTAAATTTTGATGATATGCATCATAAGTATTTTAATTATAGAGCTTGGTCTTTCCCACCATTATTAATAGTCCAAAGCATAATGATTTATCATGGTCTTATGGTCTTGGAAAATGATTATTAATTTTCTGGATGAATTTACCTGAGGGTGTGTACAAGAGGATTCTTGGCAGGGGGAGAGATAGAGAGATAGATAGAGAGAGAGAGAAAGAGAATGGATCATAAGGCATCCCTGAGGACACAACTAATTTTTACTTTAATCAACTCACACTTAAAACAGCTGATTTGGAAGCTAAAGCTCTTTAGGGAAATTTAGTGAAATAAAAATAACATAGCTCTTAACATTACTTGCTTTGTTATTTACTAATGTAATTGCTCAACTGTGTTGATTGTGAAAAAATATATTTTGTGTACAGAAATAACTACCGCTCACAATGTCCTTAATTTAAATAGACTTCTCTTAAGGAGACTTTTTAGTGTAGCTAATAATCTGACTTACTGTACATTTTGTACATGCAGCTCTACAGTAATGCACAAGAAAATTATCTATTGTTTTGCTATTAATAATTGCTTGTTTCGATTTTTGGGTAGGAGATGGGGAAACTAAGCAGCTTTTCGATCAATATAAACTTCTTTGTAAAATCCAGTGGAGTTTGGAAGAAAATGTGTATTTGTGCTAATTAACCTTTCAATAATAATACCTGTTTAATGTTTAAACATATATAAAATGGTTGTGTGTATGTTAATATCAGGTAACTAATTCTTGTATGGCTTTGAGTTGCGTCCAAAGCACATGAACCAGCTGAACCTGTCTTGTCATATGTTAAGTTTCAAGAGTACTTCATTTCAAAGTAGCATGCTGTCAAACATTTGGCACAGCGATCAAAACGTTTCACCATCAAAACACCAGCCAAGCAGGAACATACAGTATCTGTCAGAAGAATCAAATACAATGTTCACGATTATGGTAAGTCGAAACAATTGTGGCTGAGTGGTTAATGCTCTGTGTTTCTGTTCAGAAGGTTGTTGGTTCAAGCACGAACACTGCCAAGTTGCCTCTGTTGGGTCCTTGAGTATGACGTTAAGCCTTTCTTCTTCAGCAGAGACTGTCTCTTTGAACTGAGCCCAGCTACCAACAAGTTGGAATATGCGAAGAAATGATTTCACTGTGAAATAATGCATATATGACTTATAAAGCCACATTGTTCTTTGAAGAGAAGCAGTTATTGTCTGTATAAATTCAAAAATGTTACACACTCCAGGTATAAAAAAATGTCAATGCTGTGCAGTTTTGAACATATTACATAACTGTTTGGTACCCAGGTATTATCTCCATATAGGGCAAAAAAGGACATTTGTGTGTGGAGTTTGATATATATGACTTTGTGTATACTTGTGTATGAGTGTGATCTTGATCCTGTCATGGGCATTGATGCTGAAGATGATCAATAATCGATAAACTGAATTTTTAGACTGCGGTGCAAAAATATTGCTATCCATATTGTGATTTGGATAGTGTTGTGGACTCGCAGAAAGAAGATCCCGGGTTCAAGCAAAGACATGCATGATAGGTTAATTGGTGTCTCTAAATTGTGTGTCCTATAATATATTGGTGCCCTGTCTAGGGTTTTTCCTGCCCTTACGCCCATGGTTTGCCAGGAGGACACCACATCTTCGCTGTGCTCCTAAATCTAGGATTAAGTGGATATATAAAATAAATGAATAAATGAATTGTGATTTGTTTGAAAGAAGAACAGCATGCAGTGATTAGTTTTTTTGCTGTTGTTTGAGGTTATGTCTGGCGCTGATATTTATCAAAGACATTTTGTACAGTATAGAAAAAGTGTAAGTTCAAGGAAAGTTGCTCAAGTTTCAATCATTATGAAAGAAGATGATAACAATACTGAAAGTCAGGGACAGACTACTGACCAGGCCTACTGGGCACGAGCCCAGGCACCAGGTTAGAGACAAAAAGCCAATGAATGTACAGTCACAGAATTTGAAATCAATTCTAAAATGTTATTGGTGTTTGAGTGAGAAATCGCAACCAATAAGCATTTAATATGATCTGAATCACTCTTACGTTGAGCTATGTGGAGATAATTAAATACAAAATGGATAACCCTAGACCCATGTTAAGTGGGTTAAAGAACAGAAAACTTGAAAAGGAAAGCCAAAGTATCAACATTTCTGGAAAAAATGTGCCTATTATTTATTTGGAAGCCAGAGCTAATGAGGGGTAAAACCCCAGCAGAAGTTGGTGATAGTGCTGAGCGTAGTACTTGCTCACTCATACCCAACATTTCCCAATCAAATTTAAAAGCATGTATAGATATAACTGCTGCAGATACAACTGAAGAGATCCAGGGTTATGGGGAAACATTACAGAAAAAATAAAAACTGTTAAATCCAGCATCCACTAGAGATATTGAAATGGGTGCTAAGTGCCATTCACTGACTAATAATTTACCTCATAAGCATTTACCAAAGGGTCGGACAAATGTGTCAAGGGAGCAGTTGATTTATTCTCCGTAAACTCTATACCTCACACTTCTCGTCACTAACTGTGAGGGAGAACATTTGTTTACTTTATGGGTTTATGGGTCCGATTAAAAAAGAATTAAGAACTAAAATGGGAAAAAGATGACACAACATGTTGTTGGTGCTGGCCACTGAGTCAGAGCTTGTTAAAGAGCTGCACTTTAATGATTTGGTTGATGAGTTTACAAGAAAAGCAAGAAAGAAGCTAGTTATTAAGATGAGACTTCTAGACGTGTAAAATATTCACGTACAGTATGTGCTATTTTTGCATGAGGTGCATGTGTTGTGTTGGAAGGGAGGACATTCAGGTCTTCCTTCATTTGTTTCTTGGAAGTGATAGACAGGGTGGTTTGTTCATGTGTGAGAATATAGGGCACTCGTGAGTTTATATGTCAAATCATTTGCAAATGAGGAAGGAGATTCACATCTGATAAGGAGAAGTCATACTGTCTCTTCATTACTTTCTGAACGATGTCTCTGGCAGTCTTAAAAATGGCATATTTGACTACTACCTGCTAGCCTGAAGCAAGTAAGTAATGCTCAATGACAATAAGCCATCTTACCTACCTTTTGTAACCAAGACATCACATCAGGTGAATTATGGGACATGTCCTTTTTGGATTGTTTGCTGGCGATATCATGTCACATACCGTCATCGCTTTGCGACAGCTGGACTAAGTGTGTAAAAAAGCAGGGAGATTTTATCAAATATGTACAGGGGTTAGACAATGAAACTAAAACACCTGGTTTTAGACCACAATAATTTATTAGTATGGTGTAGG
>JAOUQV010000014.1:10405322-10417860 GCA_028565295.1 Aspidoras spilotus | reverse complement strand
TGCAATTAATGAAGATTGGCCACCAGACTTGTCCAATTTAGCCATGAAACCTCCCACACTAAAATGACAGGTGTTTTTAATTTTATTGTCTAATCCCTGTATGTAGAGATAGGGCGGACAATGACTAACCCCATAACTAGATAAATGAGCAGAATGCAAAGGTTTGTGTGTTACAGTACAATAGTGACCGTAATGTTTTCAAATTACCTTAAACACAGTGAACACGTGTAATATTGCATTCAAGTTTTACAAATTCTCCAACAAAGTTACTACAAATACAAAGAGAAGAAAATACATTATAATTTTGAACAGATTTATAGATTGTTCATTCATTCCTTTTCTATATCTGCTTAATACTTGTTGGGGTCATAGGGAATCTAGTGCCCAGATGGGAACACAGGGCACAATGGAGAAACAACACAAGATATGGTGCCACTTCATCATAAGGAACACGCTATAACTTTTATGACTTTACTCAGGTTAGGTATCAATTTTCATGTCTTTCTTTGTCATATACAGTGTTTACTGTACACAGTGAAACGAAATGATATTCTGTCAGGGCCAAAGTGCTACATAAGACAATTAACATAACATTATGGTGCACTTGTGCAATATGCAAGAACGCAAGACAGTTTACAATAAATACAAAACAATAAATACAGGGGGGACTAGGAAGAGGAGACACTGCAATGTACCAGTATTTTTAAATTGTAAATGAACAGTTATACATTGTATAAAGTGCATTGTGCTGTAACAGAGGTAACAGGGTATAAACATTAATACACTCATTCAGCAGCTAACCATCCTTCAATAACTGTAAATGTGATATAAAAAATAATCCACAGCATTTGTGAAATGTGTGTGTGCATGTATGTTGTTGGGGAGTCTGATAGCTTGTGGGTAAAAAAACCTAGATGTAAAGAGAGCCTTGATGTAAGGGCATGAAGACTTTAGTATCTTTTTTCAGACAGCAGAAGGTTTAAGAGTAAGTGTGAGGAATGTCTGTGATCAGTCACAATGCTGAATGCTCTGTTGGGGCATTGTGAATTGTAAATGTCTATGATGGCGAGGAGAGACCCACTGATGACCTGATCCAGCATCTTTCAGTGAGTTGACTCTGCGTAGTTTTCCTCACATCAGCCGAAGTAAAGGACAGCAACTGGCGGTATTGTAGCTGATGATGTTATGGCTGCCGTGCGGCATATGTCTCCGCTGTTCTGGAAATAGCTGTGGATGATCTGACCATGTACATGCTTTGCATCTCTGATGGTCCGGAAGAGTTTGGCCCTTGCTGTTCTTAGGGCTGCCTTATCGCATGTTTTGAAGGCAGAATCTTGAGCCTTTAACAGTGCATGCACCTCTGCATTCAACCATGGCTTCTGGTTGTAGTGAATGGTGATGGTCATGATTTTAAGTCGTAACTTGACACTGTATCATAATTTGAAATGGGTGCAAACATTGAGCTTCCAAACTTGAACATATTAACTTTGATCGTTTCAAAGTAGAGCATAACTTTTCAATTGGTGTAACTAGATTGCAGTTAAAAATGTCTCTTTGTCTCCCCTGTTATCACTTGGTATCTGGTGTAAATAACATTCATTGTCATGAGTGAGTTCCTGGTTATCATAAGACATTGCAGCCTGAGGCTTTTTGCAAAAAAACATTTTGGAAAATAGACATAGTAAAACAGTTTGTGTGTGGGCAGCTGGTGTACTGACCAAAGGCAACCTACGCCTACAACACACTCGTACACAATCACATGCATGCACACTCACTCACTCACTCACTCACTCACTCACTTACTCCTTGCTTGTTAGCAGACTGTTATTTTTTCTTCATAGCTGAAGGTTGTGTAACAACTCAGCTATCTCGGATAATCTCAGTGGGTGCCAAACATCCCTCATTGACATGTATTAATTAATTTTGCTTCTGATGGATCTGTCCTGTGCCATTTGTTGCGAGGGCATTCCATTTTAATTAAAAAAGCCCCACGCTTACATCTGTGATTGATATGAGTTTCACATCGACCTTGACTAAGATCATCGACCTGCCGTTCAGCACATGAGTATTTTTTAATTTGTATTTGTTTTTTGTTTCATGGTCTAGTGTTAAATTCAGTTGATTATCACAAACCAGTTTCTGTTTAATGTCTACTTACAACTCTGCACTTTTCTTTTGCACTCAGCCACTAAGTACTTAGAGAGTATAATTACCATCTGAAACCCAGCACTCCTAGCATTTCCTTTTAGAAATGTGACACACTCAACCAATCTGCCTATTGATCACATCCCCTGCTTTCTAGCCTTAACATAACCATTTCTCCTTTATTGCTGTATTAATGATCAGACAGAGAGGAGAGAATTTTTTAGGCGCCTGACCACTTTGTGATTGATCACGAGAGATATTGCCGTGCCCAGGACAAAGGGTCTTCCAGCTTTCATTATCTGAATTGAGTAACTTATCCGATTACGGAGGTTCACTCGATTGCCTAGTGCTGTCGTTAACTTAAAAGGCACATGGAACAGAAGAGGGGTTAGCAATACATCTTTCGCCTCCTGTCTCTTCTGACATTTGTTAGATATGTGCTGAGCAGAATTGTTTGGGGTGGCACCGTTAACCCAGATTGAGTTTAAAAGAGGGTGAAAACGAAAGTAAGAGAAGAAACACCCATGAAGCAGCACATGCTTGAAGTTAAAGTCATATGAATAGAGAGACTTGGCATAGCCATTGAAGACAGGTGGCAATAATCCTGCTAACTGGCAGATGTGAAAGCGCTCATACAAAACTAATTTTGGTCACACCCACATTTGTCAAAAGCCGAGGTCACAGGGCCTCTGGATTGCTCTATTTCTGATTGCTTGTCAGGATGTAGTTATACACTTTGCAATAGCACAGCACAAACATACACACAATCGCAAATCATGCTGAAGTATTACAACATGTATGCCTTTGCTATACTGGCACCAGACAAACATTGTACCTCTTGAGATCCTCTCTAGCCTGTGGTTTCTCTGAAAAAGAAGTCACATGGAGCTCTATCAAATTCCATTATCAGAGAAATAATAATAATAATAATAAAACAAATAACAAATAAAAACAAAAATAAAAGTATGAAAACTGAGCCAAGTAAAGATAGCTTTAAAACTTAAATTTAGAAAGAGATGAAGAACAACTGGGATTTAGAGGGAGAGAATTCCAGAGCTGACAGTAAGGATAACTAAAAGAGTGCCAACACATGAAACTTGTGCCTGGGTATCTAAAAAAGATTTGGCCAAGAAAATCTAAAAGAGCAAGTGGAAGTGTGGTGTTTAAGAAGAGAGGACATATAACCAGGACACAGATCATGAAATTTGTTTCCTGCTACTATTCCAACTTCCACAAATCAGCAATACTAATAGAGTAGCACTATTCCAAATATAATCAGGATGCAAAAGTACTGTACATAGCATCCACCAGTGTGGTTCATGCTAAAATGACTCCACTTATCTCCTCCAGGCCTCTCTGTGTGTTTGCTTCCTTCTCCCCTACTGTGACAGACCTAGAATAAAGAGGACAGAGCGATGGATGAACAGACTAAGGGAAGGAGGCCTTAATGAAAGAGTAGATTTCAGTCAGCCTGCTGGTTCTCATCAATCAACCTGCACACTTTGGTGGCGTAATCCGATGGAGGGGGCGAATTGCATAAGGCTTTTAATCTCTATTAGTTAATGGACTGTCCTCCTGGCCAACAGGACCTTTAGCTTGCCCATCTACACACACAGCATCACACAAAAAGTAAAGCCCAGTGTGTCTTATTTTAACCAAAGGCTCTAAAGTGTAGCAATGCTGAGGCTAAATAAAATGCTTTCAGCTTAGTCATTGGATTGCAAAACTTCCTGTTTTTTTAATAAACATTGAATTCTTTCAGGGTATATTTAACACAATTACCTTATATGTTCAATTTCTGGGACATTTTTCACATCACCAAAGGGAGGAGATCAGCATTTGTGGAGTACGTGGCATAGCACGGCCCTGTTAAATTAATTTTATTGCTGTTTTATTTCTGAGCTTTATAGAGGTGTTTTGCAGAACGGATTGAAGCTATGCAGCATATTTTTGTATATTTCTGAAGGGCCTGGGTGTTAATGAAATGCTACAAACACCCCCTCAGCCCTGGAAGACTTTGGAGCTGTATGGAGTCACAACCAACTGATTCAATTATAAATTAAGTTGATTAACGAACCGTGGCTCATTATGGGAGGCAATTGCTAAAAACTGCTGAAAAGAAAAACCCAGAAAAATAATAACTCAGTAGGTGGATCACTTGATTGCTGAGATCTGGAGAAAAGAAAGAACCTAAACCCAATCCCACAAAGCCCCGGAACAAAGTCTTTACAGACTGTATGTTTCATTCATTTATTATAAGTGATGTTTGGGCTGGATCCAGATGCTATTCCAGGAACAGTGGGCATGAGCAAACACACCCTCACTCTGAAGGGTGTTTTTTTAATGTTTCTTGTAGGTGGGGTGAAATGGACACAGAAAAAACCTAACTGGATATCAGGGACAAACTGGGGAACCTGGTGCTGTTAGTTTTTAATGCCAACTCCACCAGTTTAAATGCTTTCTTTAAAGATAGATTAATTTATTTGTCTTATCTGTTCAGCGTTAATGGTTTCATTTTCATTTCCCTGATAAAACTTAATACATACCTTTTTCCCTAACATAAATGTATTTTTAGGTCTTTTCTAAGGTCAAGTCAGACTGTGCTAATACTATGCTCGCAGACACATCTGCTTAGACGCAGCCATATATACAAACAGCAAACAAAAAAACATTTAGGATTTATTTGTCAATCTTCTGATTTTCTTCAGCATATGGACAGTTTTTTTTTGGCCCTTGTTTTAAAAATGCCCCACTTCCCATTTCCCATGAAAGTCATGTAGACTCCACTTGTTAAAGATAAACTTGTAGATTTAATCAGCAGTTGTGGGATCCACAGAGAAAAACATTACATTCTTGTTATTTATCCAGCTACCCTAAATTTTCCAAGGTCTACTGTGGACAGTTTCAGTGTGTATACAAACACATAGCTGCATGAGTGTACCACTGAATGTCTGCATATACATTTAGCTAAATTAAGAACAAAACATTTATAAAAAAAAGTTTTGCCTTAGACACCAGGGGTACAAAAAAAAATAGTCACAAGAACCCAATAAAACAAAAGTAAAAATGTATTTGGGCTAGCCAAACGCTCATTAATAATGATTGCACTCGAGTACACAGTGTCCTACTTCTTGGATCTTGGGGTTTAAATAATCCCAGCAGACCTCTTGCCAGCATATTGACTGATTGGAGAGGCCCCTAAAGGTCATATTCATAAAACATTAGGTAGTGATAAACACAATGCTGTCTGCAATTGTTAACAATCAGTTAATGTATTGCAGCAGTGGTTAGGTGGTGTTTTCCTGGTCTAGGTTCTTATCACTAACGTCTTATTTCCTTTTTGTTTCTTTTTGTTATTTTTTACAGAAGCAGGTTAGATTTTCTCACTCAGAAACTAATTTCACAAACGTTTGAAAGAATTTAATGGGTTATATGCTTCCTAAGCTTATTGAGTTATTTGCTAATGTTTAAGCATTTCTCATTAAGAGAGGTAATTTAATGCTATTTATAGTGATATATATATATAATATATGATATATATTTATATATCACACAGAGTAATTATATGGGTTCTTTGAGCTCTCTTAGTAATCTGGGGTATATTTACCTTACTATTGAGGTATCTTTTGCATTTTGTTATTATCTGCTACTCTCTTGATCTCAGGCAGAAATCACTGCTGAGGGTATGTGACTGCACAAAGAAATGCAACCTGAAACTGTATTTTTGTTTAAATATGCCATATACTCATTTTGAAAAATTCAAACATTTTGCCCAGAAACGCAGGAATGTTCTTAGAGTCAATAGAAAAATATTCAAAATGCGTTGTGGTCAAATGAGCCTATTTTCAGCATGTTTTGGTGTGGCAATGAGAATTAGATCCTATGTACCAAAGATAAAATAAGACTTCCAGACTTTTACCAATGAAAAGTACAATAAACAGTATCTGTGAGTCCACAGCACTGCATGAGCTGCATCTGTGTGATTATATCATTGATGCAGGGGACTATAATGGTATTTTTTAAAGATAGAATCAAGCATATGCATGTTTCAGCAGGACAATTATAAACCTTGTTTTTATAAACATAGAATAAATGTACTTAACATCTCCAGCTCTGTCTCCTATTGAAAATGCAGATTGAAGTTGATTGTATTATCATATAGCTGATTACTTAAGAAATAAGTTTCCTATCGCAAATTCCATTGAATTCAAGCCTACATATATATTTGACACCCAAAGTGCAGTTTGTTTGACTAGTGTGAGGACACCGAAGTGTAACTGCAAACTACATCCATCCATCCACTTATGCGACTGTCCCATTCAAAAACACCACACACAAATCCACATGCACACATATGCATATACTGTATATATAAATAAAATGCTGTAGTATTTAGCTTTCTCCAACATCCAGAGGCACTCTGTCCTCTTTTCCAACATTTCTGGGTGTATTTCAAAAACAATAATTAATTGTCAAGTGAAATAACTAATTGCATATTTCATTTTTCTTAGTTTATTGCGTTATCAGTATTATAATGTTATTTTTGTTCATAATTTGCTTTGTTTCATCTCAAAATTTCAGCTTGTCTTGCTGCCTGGATGCAAACAAGTTCAGTCAGAGCCACTTTAACACACTCCTCACTGTAATGCTTTTGACTCAATTGATGAAACATGCTATTATGGGATCTATTCTATTAAAGCACTTTTGTCTTTTTCAATTTTCAAAATATATATTCAAGGCTGCTTTTTATTTGAAATCTACTATTCATTGTCTTTCCTGTCCTAATAATGTAGCTTCTTCCTTAAAGCCTAATATCATAATTTGATTTCCATGGCATATATGATGACCCTCTTTGTTATGCGTTTAACCTGAGTAGGGTTGCCTTGGCCTCCGCATAGCTATCATTTTAAAATATTAATGTTGGGCCCTGTTGAAAGACTGGACAGAGAAAGCTAGCGTACTTCCATTCAGCACAAGGCCATTAAAAAACTTTTAACCAGCCCTGTTATCTCTCCCCTTGATTATTTAGGACATAGAGACTGACCTCCTCTTCACATCCTTATCTTCCTCTCCCTGCTTGTCTCCTCCTTTAGTGTTTTCCATCAGAAGACACAGCGACATTGTTCGACAACATGTCTGTCCTCTAGAGCTTTTACCTTGGGAGTACAGCCCATTATCTTGTGAGATGGAAAAGTATGTTACTTTTAACAAAGCAATAGCTCTTGCGCTTGTGTCTATTCAGCAAGGAGACAACAGCGGAAATTGTTCTGATAAGCTCTGAGACTCTCATGATTACATTGGTTTTTTATTTATTTATTTATTTGTTTATTTATGTACTTATTTATTTATTTATTTGCTTATTTTTTTTAAAAATCTGTTTGCTTTATTCTTAGAAGGGTGATAAACCAACAGAAGTGCGTTCGACAAGTCGGCCAACTGTACAATATACTAGCAAAAATCATTGTGTGCTCCTCGCTTTAATATCTTTGAGTCTGCAGTATTTACAGAGGGCTGGACTCTATAGGTAGCATTAGTCATATTATACTATGAATGACGCAGGCCCCATATGCTACTACAACTAATTGTTCAGACCACTGATAATGCATTATGGGGAAAAAGCTGAGTGGGCTCTACTTACTAAACTTCTATTTGCAAGATACTAATGCCAATGATCTTTGACCCCTGGTCCATAAGAGTCCATAAAGTGGACAAAGGGGGCCAATGTGTATCTAATTACTGCATGATAAGTATCAAGCTCCATCTGTTTTAAAAATTGTGTTTTCTTTGGCTCTGAGAATTCTCCTAGGACCACATAGCTTTCTCAGTGAGGATTCCTGCAGAATATGCAAGCCTCATGAAAAAAAGCTCTCAATGTCTGTCTCGAACAACCACGCATTTAAGAACGCCAACACAGACAAGTCTCTACAAGCAGGGTACATAAGTGCTCCAACCTACAGAATAAACTTTGTTATGGAGGGATTGAATTCAATAGAGTGTATCATGAAAAATCAGAACTCTAGATAATAGAGATTAGTGAATATAATGGTCCAAAGAGCCCCCCAGTATCTCTTTAAGAGGCCCCATTGACAGTGTTTTTTTCTTGAAATGTAACCAAAACACTGAGCCCATTGAAACAGGCGGTTGGATTGCCATAAAATCTTGCTTACTCTGCAAACTAAATCCATTTACTTATGCAGCACTTAAAACAGGACCTGTGGTGCAAATGTGAGGCTATTCCTAGGTGAACCCTCATCCACTAGCCCACCTCCTGGTTGCTGAAGTGAATAAACACCAATGTTGACCCTAAAAGAATCCCCTAAGGGCCGTGGGAGGGCAAACCTGATGTACAGAGAATTTAGTGTCTGTACTGAGATGACAGGAGCTTGTTTATATCTGGAATGTGGGTTAAAGTAGATAAACATGGTTACAAGCAACCAATCAGAGACAGAGAATTCCATTCAGGAGGTACAAGATGGTTTTTAGGACATAGTTGGTGTCTAAGGACCATCCGTTCCCCGTGGCAGTTTACCTTTTGGCTTTGGCGTATTTATGTTTTCTCTGTTTCAATGTGTGGATTTTTAGCTTTAAACAAGACCTTAGAAATTTTATTTGAACCCTTGCAATTATTACAAAAACTCACATGGATTTCAAGTGTTCAAGTTGAAACTTTGTCTTTTTCACTGTATTTTCTGCATGCGTGCTAACTTCCAGGACGTATACATTAGTGTCACCTATTAAATAATGTTAAAATAATTCTAGTACTTTACTAGCTTAGGACTATATAAAGTACTTGATATTATTATTATTATTATTATTATATAATAATTCAGTCTTAACAAAATGTTATACGTTGCTGTACCATTTTCTTTAGTTGTGCCATTTTTTTCACTACAGGGCATCATATCAGATTTTAATATCTCGAGGAGTATTTGGTTTGCATTTTTTTACATCAAGTACATCTAGTTTTCACAAGCGGTCACATTGTTTTAAGTATGTCTCATTATGTTTACCCGAGGACCCTTCATGTCTGCTTGCTGACTGAAATCGACTTACTTCCGTGCAAACATTTAGAGAGTTTGAGTTGCGCACAATCAGCCATTCTCTAACTCTCTCTCTCTCTCTCTCACACACACACACTCTGGCTGAAGAGCAGAGCCTGACAGCGGTCTGAGTAATGAAGACAGATGTGGCCTGCTATCAGTAAGCCACTTACTGCGGTTTGATGTAACCTTAAACATTGCGGCTGGCTTGATGGCGCTGGCCGCAAAGAATCTAATTAAGGAATAGTGAATCTAAGGAGGGTGACGCTCTGTACATTTATACATGAAGCCCAGACACTAATTAAAAGATGTTCAAATATCATGCCACAACTTTTCTGCACTTTCTGTTCGCTAACCAGCTATAGTTTTTATTCAAACAGTCTTTATTCAAAGAAAAAGGCAGACTAAAGCGTTATTCATTGTAAGCATTGTGCTAACCTTCAGATATTTTTGCTGGTCTAATACAAGCAGTATAATTCAACCAGAGCCACATTTCTGTCTACACATTTAAAGAACATTCATTCATTTAATTCACTTTCTTCTGCTTAATCCACAAGGGGTCACGGGCCAGGTGGTGCCCACCAGCAACCCTGAGCCTAGGGGCAAGAATAGGGCACACTTTTATTTAACTTTCTGTTTGTGGCACATTAATATATGAGAGGAGGATAACTTTTCAAGATGGGTGGTGGCCATTTTGAAGTCGACCATTTTGGATCCAACTTTTTAGTGGGAATAGGGTCATGTGACACATCAAACCTTTCGAGAATTTCACAATTTCACAAAAAAATGGTGTTCTTGGTTTTAACGTAAATTTATTCTTTCATGAATTATTTACAAGCTTCTCTTTTTTTACAGCCATTGACATGTCACAGGGGTTAACGTGTAAGGAGTGGATAGAAATTGTGTTGATGTCTGATGAACGCAGTACCATGGTCATTTCAGAAAGACATCCTACGAGACCACCCATCTCACATGCTACAGTTAGCAAACTGCGGACACAATATATGGACGCTTGAAAACTGTCACTAATGACGAAACATCAGTGGCTGTCCTAGCTTAATTCAGCCAGAGCCCACAGCATAGCACTCGCCGCATGTCACTGGAGAGTGGCATCAGTTGAAAATCTCTTCAGCAGATATTAGCTACTCACAAATGGCACCCTTACAAACTCCATCTGCTGCAGCATCTCAAACAAGGATGAATCATATGAACATACTGAATTTGCAGAATGCAGCAAACAAAAATTAGAACAGGACCCTTAGTTTACACAGAACATTTTGTTCAGTGATGAGGCAAACTTTTTTGTGAATGGTGAACAAAACCACCGCTATTGGTCTGACACTAACCCACTCTGGATAGATGCCTCCAAGACTGTTGGAACACAAAAAAATATGGTATGGTGTGGAATATGGGGTAAAAAGTGGGCCCATTCTTCATCAATGGAAACCTCAAGGCCACTGGATATGAGAAATTGCTACATGATGATGTGTTTCCCTCTTTATGCAGTAAAGCTGGCACATTCCCTGAATTTTCCAGCAAGATGGTGCACCACCACATTATAGGTGTCAGGTCAAGCATTTCTAGATGAACAGTTTCCTGGAAAGTGGATTGGTCATCAAGGTCTCCCAGTCTGACGCCCTTAGACTTTTATCTTTGGGGTTATCTGAAGGCAATTGTCTATGCTGTAAAGATACAAGATGTGCAGCACCTGAAACTATGGATATTGGAAGCCTGTGCTAGCATTTCTTCTGCAGCGTTGCAATGTGTGAAAACTGGGAGAAGAGGGTTGCATTGACAATCCAACACAATGGGCAGCACTTTGAACACATTTTATAAGTGGTCAGATTCATATAAATAACTCATAAAATAATAAAGTTACATTAAACCAAGCAGACCATTGTATTTTGTGAAACTCTCAATATGTCTGATGTCATGCCATGACTCTCTTCCCATTGAAAAAACTAAAGTTGGATGCAAAATAATTGACTTAAAAATGGCTGCCATGGTCACCACACATCTTGAAAAAATTTCCCCCTCGCATATACTAATGTGCCACAAACAGGAAGTTAATATCACCAAGCATTTCCAATTTATTTAGGTTTATCCATATAAATGGCCCACCCTGTATATATATATACAGTATCAAATTTCGAAAGTAAGACATTTCGAAATTTCATTCCAAATATTAGCTCATTCGAAATTTTATGACACCTTTATGATATCTTAAAAAAGAGAATTTTGGAGTGGCAGTGGCTCTCAGAAGTAAAGATGGTAAGAAGATCAACGATCCCCCTAATTCTGTGCAGACAAATAGTGGAGCATTATCAGAAAGGAGTTCAAACGTGTAAAATGGCAAATTAACCTGCATCTCTGATGGTATGTGGTTGCATTAGTGCATGTGGCATGGGCAGCTTACATATCTGAAAGAACACCATATCCAGGTTCTAGGGTATATCCAGGTTCTAGGGTATATCCAGGTTCTAGGGCAACATATGCTCCCATTCCGACAACGTCTATTTCAGGGAAGACCTTTCTTTTTTTAACATAACAATGCCAAAGCACATACTGCATCAATTACAGCATCATGGCTGCGTAGAAAAAGGGTCCGGGTACTGAACTGGACAGCTTGAGTCCAAATAGAAACATTTTGTGTGTATCGGAAGATAAGACAAAAAAACCTAAGACTTTTGAGCAACTAGAATTCTAAATTAGACAAGAATGGGTTAACATTCCTATCCCTCAACTTGAACAACTTGTCTCCTTGGTCCCCAGACGTTTACAGATTGTTTTAATGAGAAAAGGGGATGTCTCACAGTGGTAAACATAGCCTTGTCCCAACTTTCTTGAGACTGCCTATTTTTACTTTTTAAATGGTACATTTTCTTAGGTTAAACATTTGATATGTCATCTATGTTCTATTCTGAATTAAATATGAAATGTAGAAACTTTCGCATTATTGCATTCTGCTTTTATTTACAACTGGTTCTTTGTATTTTAATATATATATATACATTGGTTGGACAATGAAACTGAAACACCTGGTTTTATACCACAGTTATTTATTAGTATGATGTAGGGCCTCCTTTTGCGGCCAATACAGTGTCAATTCGTCTTGGGAATGACACATACAAGTCTTGCACAGTGGTCACAGGGATTTTAAGCCATTCTTCTTGCAGAATAGTGGTCAGGTCACTATGTGATGCCGGTGGAGGAAAACGTCTCCTGACTTGCTCCTTCAAAACACCCCAAAGTGGCTCTTGATAAATCACAAGATTTGCTGTCTTGGTCACAGATGCGCCAGAAAGACAGGCACCAACAATTTGTCCTCTTTTGAACTCTGGTATGTCACCCAT
>JAOUQV010000014.1:10392616-10405222 GCA_028565295.1 Aspidoras spilotus | reverse complement strand
TCCCTGTCATCGTCCCTACATTCAGGGTTGCTACCTTCAAGCCTACACTCTTGACTCTCCTGTTCTCTCTTCGTCTCCTCACACACTTCCCTCCTCGTCGTCTTCAAACAGTAGCCCAATTTCCGCCAATACCCTGCTTGCCACCAGTACTGAACCCTCACCAATTATCCGGGCTTGGGACTGGCTCTAGAGAGGGAGTGAGAGAATGGATGATGAATATAGAACTATATGGAGAGTTATGAAGTTTACTCAAAAGTTGAAGTTCACACAACCAATCATTTCAATTGCTTGACATTCCACTAGTAGTTTACATTTTACAATAATTTACTATTAAATTAACTATAACCTGGTAATATTTCCTCCCTAGCAGTAGCTTGAGGCTGTCAGCAGTACCATGCCAAGCTAATAAACAACTTATAGCAAACAGTATTATGAGCTCACAGCCTATAATGTTTGCAAGTTGGTTTAAAATATGCATTTAAATTTAAGAACATGGTAGTGCTTTACTTTTAGTATATTTGGGGTGTTGAAGATTAATAGAAAGTTTCTGTATTTAAACAGATGCAATGCATATATAATTTGCTAACCTTTTATCAAATATCAATTAGTAACATATTTTAATATGCACCAGTGTGGCAAAAAGGACAGGACAAAAACGGGCTGAGAGTTTAGAGAACTGAAATAACCAGAATGTCATTGCCTGATGATGTATTATTATTTGTTGCATGATAATTTTGCATCTCTAATTCACCTACCCTGCATGTCTTTTGGACTGTGTAAGGAAACCAGCACACCTGTGTGAGGAAACTTACATGAAAATGGGAAGAACATGCAAACTCCACATAGAAATGACCTAGGATGCCCCATCCACATTCTTACTGCAAGGCAACAGCACTACCACTGTGCCACCCACATATGCCTGATCTCTGGTTTAGTAGGACATTTCAACAGTGTTGAGTCTTCTTTGTGTTTTCTGTATCTATTTAGTTTCATTCATTTCTCTTTTGCTGTTACTGAGTATTGGTATTCTACTTTTTGGTTTATCAAGTTTATCCTGTAAATTATATTTAATAATGAAGTGCAATAGACGGCAGTTAGCTAATGATAGTTTAAGTAAAGTAGCATTGTTACGTATATTTGCAAAATGTGGAGTTTGCAAATATGAAAAACGCTGCATTCCCACTATATTTAAAAAAATCATTCTTTGTCTTTAAGTTTAAAGTAAGATGCTGATTATATGCATTAATAATAGTTTTGGGTGTGGTTGATTTTATACATTACTGGGGAGCAACATTTCCCACAAGGATAGGAATAACTGATGTTGACCTCATGTCGACATTTTGTTCTGGTTCCCATATTGAAAGTAATGATTTGTCTTTGCTTTTTTAATAATAAAAATAATGAAAGTGCCAAAAGGTTGCTTTTCTATTACCTAGTTTAATGTTTAGGTTCATTTTAATTAGCTGCATTAATGATTATGTCACTGGAAACTCCTGACAAGACTGGTGTAGCAAGACTGTGTGTGTATATGTATGTATATGTGTGTGTGTGCGTGTAAAACCTTTCACACATTATTTCCAAATTATTTTCTAGATTACCATGACCAAGTGTGTGTGTGTGGCATATATATATGTGTGTATCTGTGTGCTATATTCATTACGGGCTCTTGCTGTGTGAAGTATTTGCTAGAGTTTGATTAATTTGAGCTAAATTTCATTAGATTTCAATAAACACTCTTTCCTCTCAAAGGCTCAGTTTACCTCACTGCTTTTGCCATTGTAATCACCAGTGAGCCAACCACAAGGAAATGAAAGAACTTTGATATACACACCCGTAGACTGTGTGTGTGTGTGTGTGTGAGAGAGAGAGAGAGAGAGAGGCGTGTGTGGGAGCCTTTGTGTATGATTATGATTTCAAAAGCATCAAATGTCTTTGCTTCATATTTATGCAATACTTCTTTCTCCAAAGGGGAACAGACATTTATTTTCCTTCCAGGAATACATGCCACACTTACAGACAAGTCATTATAGCCACATCACCACCAGAAATATGAGACGCTATTTCTGCCACTTGTGAAAGGTATGCGTACTATTGACATGATCAATGAGGGGTAAAATTAAAAGCTGCATTGATCGCCCTTTATTTTTTCCTCCTATTTCAACCCCATTCAATTCTGTGAAACCATTTTCATGCATAACAGTTTCTTCTTCATTTTCTATCATAATGTGGCATTTGAAACAGGAATTTAACCTTCTCCATGATTGAGATGTCATCATTAGGGCATGCAATATAGGTAGGAATGATATGAGGTTTGAGGAGTGGTACAAAGATTCCACAGAGCATGAGAACAGACAAGCAAATCTACATCTGAACTCACTAGACACATGGAAATTAAACAAACCATAATCAATGAAACTGCTGTTATCTTCTTAAAGTACATAATGCAGAGATATTCACTTGAAAGAGGCACTGGATATTCTATTGTAACTCTGGTTAGGATGAAGCAATCTAAACCAAAAGAATATACAACATACCTTGACACTATATTTCCAAAAGTATTTGACCACCTGCTTGACTTATATATGAGCTAATCCATTGAGTTCAATACAACGTCGTTCTACCTTTTGCAGCTAGAACAGCTTCAACTCTTCTGGGAAGGCTATCTATAAGTCTTATGAGTGTATTTATGGAAATTTCTGACCATTCTTCCAGTGTGTGGCCTCATTTGTGATGTTGGATAAGAAGGCCTGCCTCTCAGTCTCTGCTCTAATTCATCCCAAAGATGTCCTATAAGTTTAAGGTCAGGAGTCTGTGCAGGATAGTCAAGTTCATCCACACCAGACGTATCCATGTAATTTACGTCTTTATGGAAATTGCTTTCTGCACTGGTGCACAGTCATGTTGGAAGAGGAAGGGGCCAGCTTCAAACTGTTCCCTCAAAGTTCGGAGCATGGAAATGTTCAAAATTTATTGGTTTGCTGAACCATTCATACATCTGTGGCCATAGAAGTGATTGGAACACCCCATTTTGATCATTTAGATGGGTGAGCAAATAATTTAAAAAATATATTGTATGTGCAATTGATTTCATGGAACCTGAATTGTGTAACCCTTTATGCATATGGCATTATTTCTTTGCCATGGTTGATTTCCAATCCCAATGTCTTGTCAGATTTGCAGCCCATCCTGGGCTATTTCCTTGGATCCCAAATTACTAATGCGCCTGGATTTTTCTAGTTCGCTGTACACATGTGTCTAAATTTGTCTGGAAAGACTTTTTGCCATATAGCACCGCCTTTATCCCAGTCTGGCTAGTAACATCTTAATGTATTGTAACGTATAACACATGCTTCTTTTTTGCAGCAAAAGTATTTATTATAATTATATACTTTATGTTGCTTTCTTTAATGAAATACAAATAAGTATGTGTAACTTTATATTAATTTAATTGAAAAGTAGTTTGTGAGAAAATAAAATCTCTCTCTTTTTTTCCCCTTTTCTACTAAATTTCTAATAGATTTTCTGTTTGGTGCCTAATTAGAGTTCCAATTTTTTTTAAAGTTCTCAAAAAACAAGCAGTGTAGAAAAGACCAATGCTGATCACTTGTTAAAAGTTGAATTTAAGTTGGGTTTTGCAAAAGCACAAAGAATATAATACTGTATAACACTGTGTGGAGGGGAAAAAAGTAAAATATGTCTCCTCTAATGCTTTTCCCATGTGGCCATGCATGGACACTCCATTTAATGAGAATTGTGCTGAGGTAATGAGGGGACAAGGGCTATATTAAGATTCTCATATTAGCCAGTTAACCGGCTCAGTGCTCTGAGTAAGATAGAAGTTCTCGTGAGTGTGTCAGGCCTTTCTATAGCAAATCACCTCCAAATGGGCTGGGAGTTCTTACCATCAGTCAGGAATTAGAAAAACTGTAACTAATACTCTGGTTGAATGCTTGCAATTGTTTTTATTTGTTTTAGACAATAATCAAAAGAAGAATAATAAAAATAAGCATAGTTTAATTTGTATAAAAGCTGTTTACTGTGTTTTTTGTTTTCTTGATGATCTAAGTCATGATGTAATGCACCAAATGAACAGTCAGTTCTTTAAATTGATTCATTGAATACAAAAAATGGCCATATGTAGTGATACTTTGAGAACTACCAATTTGTGATGGCTAGCCAATTCGGTCAGATCATGTGAAAAATACCTGACCATGTAGGGTGTTCTGGTTAGGCAGTAAATAGTACCTTGCAAAACTGGTCCAAGATGGATAAACCTGTAAACCAGTTAGAGTGTCACATGGGCTCACAAAGCTCACAGATCTAAATGAGGAGTGACGGCTAGCTCGTCTGGTTTAATACAACAAAAGAGATACTGTAAAAAATGTTATAGAAATTGTGGCTATGTTGTCAGAACACTAAATGCATCATTAATTTTTAGCATCAAATAATTCTAAAATTACTGTATAAAATAAATTTCAAACAAGATGTCTGTAGCTTGTCCTGCAGAAATGGACTTTCAGTTTCCGTGTGTATGTGCATGATCATAGTGGCCTTGTAAAATGACACACTCTGAGTTATAGAATCTATTAAGCAGTTTAGTGTTCCACAGAAACCCATATCTTTGTAAAGAAATGAAGTAATCTCTGAATCATTTCAATGAAACCAATAATTGGGTGTACACACACATGCACACACACACACACATATACATATACCCACGCACAGTTTGGTTTCATCTTTTGCAATAGAAGCAATTGAAACAGCGCTCTGGGTGCTCTGCATCATTAGAAAATGAGCAGCTTGCTTTTATTAGCCTCCGACTTGTAAATAATGCATTAAATTCTCAGTGTAAACATGATCAACTTGCTCACTATGTTCATGCTGGAAACAGAATGTTGCTCGGCCTCCCCCTGGTCATTCAGCAAATTCAATGTGAAAGCTGATCTTTACAGAAATGGGGAACTAAACACAAAATCACCCTGGGGTGTCCTTCCCTGCTAACAGGGGAAATTAAAATTTGACATGTATGCTTTTTTTTACTTTCTCCACCACTCTCTTGTTTAATTGTTTATGAGAAAACAAACACAGGGCTGTTTGTAATCAAGGCAAAAAGCTCCTATTAAACATTTTCTTTGGGTAAAGAATGTGCCTTATGAGCTGGTAATTAATATCATGGCCATGCTGCTAATCTGCTGTTGATCCAGCTCTCATCATGCTCACATTAGTGAGCTGCAATTTTATGGCAGAAAATTGCCTTGTGTTTAGACAACTTGTTAAATTGCTGCAGAGAAATGCTTGTGCAACGCTGTGGTCAAGGAGAACTTTTAAATTCATTATATACATGTAAGGAGCCAGATGCTGCTGTGGACCACCAGGAGGTTTTAGGAGGCACTTCCTGGCCAGCATTTTCAACCAATCAGAAGCACCCCAGTGCTAATCAGCACCAAAAAATAGTGTCTTCACCTATTTAATTGTGGAGGAGCCCGTGCTGAGGTACTTTGTTGAGGGACACACTTACGGTGGTTTATTTATATCCAGAATCTATGTTCCAGAAGTTGAGCTCACAGAGCTCATTTTAGCTTCTTCCTCAGGTGCTATTTTTCTTATTTTCTTTCCCGCAATCACAGTGCCTACTCTATCTCTTTTATTTATATTTTATCCTGATCATGTGTTTGTTGATAATCTGCATTTATTTTGTTTCTTGATTATTTGAATACAGTACTATTGTATGTCAATTCTGTTCATTTAAAAACTCGTACCACAGTGTTTGGACCCCGCACTGTATATAGATATTTTTTATAACGCTTATTTCAAACAAGCATATATTAAATAATTCATTTCTATTAAAATCTTTTGTCAATTATTATAAAGTCATCCAGACTATGAAGAAACACATAAAGAATCATGTAGTAAACTCAAAAGAGTTAAACAAACCAACATTTATTTTAGATTTTAAATTCTTAAAATAGGCACGTTTTGCTTTGTTTAAAGGTATGCACACCCTTCTCTCAGCTTCATGAGGTAGTCACCTGGAATGGTTTTCCAACAACCTTGAAAGAGTTCCCAGTGGTGCTGAAAACTTGTTGGTTGCTTTGCCTTCATTCTTGGGTCCAACTCATCCCCAGCCATCTAAATTGAGTTTAGATCCAGGTCATCTGACACAACACTCCTTCACCCTCTTAGTCTTTACATAGCTTGGAGGTGTGTTTGGGTTCACTGTCTTGTTGAAAAACAAATGATGGTCCCACTGGCACAAACATGGCATGTCGCTGCAGAATGCTGTGGTAGCCATGCTGGTTAAGTGTGCCCTGGATTTTGCCAACAGTGATACCAGCAAAACACACCCATACAATCACACTTCCTCCTCTATACAGTAGGAACATAACAGGTAGGAACCACCTGCTCACCTTTTCTGATTCTTACAAAGACATGACATTTGGAAACAAAAATCTCAAATTTGGACTCATCGGTCCAAAGAACAGATTTGCACTGGTCTGATGTCTTTTTCTTGTATTCCTTGGCTCAAGCCTTTCTCTTCCTTTTGTTCCTCCTCAGAAGTGGCTTCTTTACAACAATTTGATAATAAAGTGCAAACTCAAAAATCTTCTCTGAACAGTTTATTTAGAGATTTTTTTGCTACCTGAACTCTGTAAAACATTTAAGTGGGCTCTTATCTGTATTGCTGTTAACATGCAGTTTTTGAGACTGGTAACTCTGATGAACTTATCCAGTGCAACAGAGGTTACTCTTGGTCTTCCTTTCTTGGGGTTTTCCTGATGAGAGCCAGTTTTATCATAACGTTTGATCGTCTTTGAGACTGCACTTGAGCATACATTCAAAATTATTGAAATTCCTTTTACTGACTGACCTTCATTTCTTTAAGTAATGATGGACTGCCATTTTCTTTATTTAGTTAAGTAGTTCTTGCCATAATATGGATTAGGACATTACTCCAATCACTCATATACCAATCGATGCAATTGGATCCAAAAAACACCGTCCCATAACAATACATTTAAGTTTAAGCTTGACTTCGGAATCATCAGTAATTTCATGAATGAGAAAAAATCAGAGGGGCGAAAACTAGTTTCTTATGCTCCACCATCCCACTTTGATCAAAAGGTGCAGGCTATTTTCTAATACCTTCTATTATGAGGACTACAGCAGGGGGCAGATCATTCTCCTATCAAGCCCCACATCTATGCAATAGTCTTCCAGTTAGTGTTCGTGACTCAGACACAATCTCAGTCCTCAAGTCTAGGCTGAAAGCTTATTTATTTAGTCTAGCATATCCTTATAGTCCCATATAGTTCAGGGCTAATAGCCTAGGGGATTATGGTCATAGAGTGTTTTGGTAAACTGGTTTCTTGACGGTGGAGTGGCTGGCTGCTTTATGTCCCAGGGCTTCCTCATGTCTGTGTCACCTTCTGGCTCTACCCTGTAGTTATGCTGCCATAGCGCTAGTCTGCTGGAGTTTCTGCTTGCTCTTCGCACAACCTGTGTTTGAATTGTCCATTAGATAGTTGATCATGTCTAATGATACGGGATGCTGGTGGAGGAAAACATTTCCTGACTTGCTCCTCCAAAACACCCCAAAGTGGCTCTTGATTCATCACAAAGACTTTCTTTCTTGGTCATAGATGCGCCAGCAAGACGTGCACCAACAATTTGTCCTTTTTTTAACTCTGGTATGTTACCCCTAATGTTGAGGCATTGCAATATTTTGAGCAAAACTGTGCTCTTACCCTGCTAATTGCTGGTGCAATGTGCAATTATGTCCACCAGGCTTGTCCAATTTAGCCATGAAACCTCCTACAATAAAATGACAGGTTGTTTCAGTTTCATTGTCTAATAATGGATTATATATATTGTTATATTGATCTTTTTATATTATTGTTATATATTGTTAGTTATAGAAGTATGTATTAGATGTATGTTTAGTATATATTACTGTTATAGTAATATTGTTATATTAATGTTAGTTATAGAATTATATATTATATGTATACAGATTGCATCACATCACCAAAATGAGTATGGATTTCCCTATGAGTCTGGTTCCTCTCAAGGTTTCATCCTTACTCAGGGAGTTTTTCCTTGCCACCGTCGCTGTCGCCACCGGCTTGCTCATCTGGGATTAAACGTTTTTTTGTAAAGCTGCTTTGGGACAATGCCCATTTAGTATTTAGACATTTTGCTATATTTTTACAACCAACCAGTGACAGCTTAGTGGTGCCTGAATTTATGAAATTTATGCACAATGGTTGAAAACAATTGTTCTAGAGTACAACATTGGATATTGATTCATGTATTCATTCATTCATTTACTTTCACTTAATTCATAAGTAGTCATGAGCCAGCAGTTGCCCCCCCCAGCAACTCTGGGCACAAGGGCAGGAACAACCTTAGACAGGGCGCTAATCCATCGTAGGGCACATACACAGTCACACCCATTAACATACTAAGGGATACTTTAGAGAAGACTGTTAACCTAGAATACATGTGTTTGGAATGCGGGGGGAAACAGGAGTACCCAGAGAGTGTACTAGGAATAACATGCAAACTCCACACAGAAATTTCACAGGTCAACCACCCAGAAATAGAACCCTAGTCCTTATTGAGGAGACAGCCGTACCACTGTGCCTTGGATATCAAGGATTTTAAACTAGCAATTGATCCAGCACACCTGATAAATTTGTTTCATACTTTTTCTGTGCTAGTTGTTAGTTGATTTCAATTGTTGTATTTAGTATTGTATAGCTTATTGCTTTCAGTATCCTAGCTTAAAAATAAGTTAATGACTAAGCACCTTTTATATCACACTATATAAGAACTTGTGATTAATGCCATATATAAAAAGATACTATACTTTATTAAGGGCATAAAGCCTTAATGTATTTACATATTGTAGGCTATGTTACCAAATTTGTTTTTTTATTTGAATTGTCAGATTTATAAAATATTGCTTTTATATTACATTAGCTATTTGTTTAAGTGTACTATAAAGAAGACAATTCCTTAACTTCATCCCACACTCTGGACCATTTACAAAGAAATTCCTTTGTGTTTAGATCCATGATAATTTGTGTCCGTTGTATATAATTTCTACCATTTGATGTGTTTTGGTGTTATTGAAGTTATACTGTGCAAAGTCTTAGGCAGTCTATTTTTTTTTGTGAAAATACTGTAAAGATTTGTTAATAATGATAATTATTCTTATGAATTCTGAATTAATGAGTCAAAGGGATTTCAGTTCTCCAAAACTTTACTTTTTCAACAATGAATAAATAAATTATAAAAAGTTGTCACCGACATATTACATAAGAAATAGTTTTCAGACAAAATATAAATTTATTAAACGTATAAAACTATACATACTGTACCCTGGATCACTGTTTGAGAGAAAAAGACATTTTATCTTATAAATGTTTACTGCATTGTAAAGCCTAGATAGTTGACAAAACTGCCTTGAAAACATTACCAAACCAGAAACCGTAGATGGATAAAGCCATCCGCAAGGCTCTGAAAGCTTGCACTGCTGCCCTCAATGTGGGACTCTGTGTGAGTAAGGTGGTGAAGGAGGCAAAGCAGCGTTATGGCAGGAAACTAGAGTCGCAGTTCCAACATAGTGACTCTAGGAGCCTGTGGCAAAGGCTGTGGACAGTCATGGACTACAAGAACCCATCCTGCTGACTGGGAAATGTGGACTTATCTCTGGTGAACAAGCTAAACACATTATATGCTTGCTTCAAGGCTACAGCCGGAAGTGCTAATGGCGCTAACGTGGCTAAACCCGCTAACACTGCTATCTGGGCAGCTTACAGAAAAGCGCACGTAAGAGAACAGAGCCCTTCCACCTGACGGAGAGAGATGTAAGACGAGCCCTTAAGAGAGTGAATACCAGGAAGGCAGGAGGACTCGACGGAATCTGTGGTCTAGTCCTATAGCCTGTATAGATCAGCTAGCTCCGGTATTTACAGATCTTTAATCTTTCACTGAAACAGGGCATTGTTCCATCATGCTTTAAGCAGTCTGTCATTGTTCCTGTCCCTAAGAAACCACAGCCAACCTGCATTTATGATTATCGCCCAGTAGCTCTTAAATCAGTCATAATGAAGTGCTTTAAGAAGGTAATCAGAGACTTCATCACTTCATCTCTGCCTGACTCCTTAGACCCACTCACATTTGCTTACTGTCCAAACCGTCCTACAGATGATGCCATCACCCATCTACTGCACACATCACTCTCTCATCTGGACACTGGAAGAGGTAATTATGTTGAAATGATCTTGGTAGACTACAGTTCAGCATTTAACACTATTATTATACTGAACCTCCAATTTCCTGATAGACAGACCACAAGCAGTTCGGGTAGGCAAACATGTCTCACCCACCCTCACCCTCAGCACTGAAGCCCCCCCAGGGCTGTGTCCTAAGCCCCCTGCTGTACTCACTGTACACCTATGACTGTGTAGCCATTTCTGACTCTACCAGCATCATTAAGATTGCTGACTACACTGTTGTGGTGGGCCTAATCTCAGACAATGATAAGAAGGCCTACCTAAAGTATATTGGAAACCTGGAGACCTGGTGTCAAGTAAAGAAGGCATGTCAGCATCTTTACTACCTCTAAGGGACTTTAGCCTGCCCTGCAAGGTACTACAGAACTTTTACTCGCGCACCAAGAAAATATCCTCACGGGGAACATCACAGCCTGGTTCGGGAACAGCACCAAGCACACCCAGAAGGTGATGCAATCAGCTGAAGGTATCACATGGACTGAGCTTCCTGACCTGCAGAGCATCTACAAGAGGCGGTGTTGGACCAAGGATTGTGAAAGACCTTAGCCATCCCAACATTAGACTGTTCTCTCTCTTACCCTCAGGAAAGCGCTTCTGCACATTGAGGGCGAATACAGAGAGAATGAGTAGGAGCTTATTTCCACAAGCTATCCGTGCCCTGAAGGGAGACAAGGACTAGGACACAAATTGCTTAAAATCAACACCCCACACCACACCGCCACCCCCCAATTATGTGAAAAATACCAGCATTCATTGCACATTTGCACATTCTTGGTCTTTTGCACATTCTTGGACATTTGCACATTCTTGGACATCTGCACATTCTTGGACATCTGCACATTTTTGGTCTGTACATATTGCACATTTGAACATGTACAGATTCCCCTTCCCACACATTCTATATTTTATATTTTATTTATGTTGACATATCCTTACTTTATAATCTAAATTCTTTCTTTATTGTGAGCTGTCAGTCACAGAAGCATTTCACTGCATGTTGTATCGTGTATGACTAAGTATATGACAAATAAAAATTTAAAAAGTTTAAATTTAGATAGCTTAATTGGTAGAGCTTGCCCTGCTGGACAAATCGAGCTCATTAGTAAATGAGTATCAACTCCCCGGGGCTGCAAATTTTGACAAGAGGTTGTGATGCACATTCAGTTAATCACTATCCCTTGCAGCAGTGTGGTAGTGTGTTTGATACTGGTACGAGTGAATCAAGCACATTGGTGTCCCTGGGCTTTAAAACATTTAAGTGTCACTGTTGATCATGTGCAGAAGATTAGAGTTAAGCACAGCCTTATTAATAAATTATAATATTTAAACACTAAAGGTTTGAATGTAGAAATGTGAATTATCACTAATGTGAATTTATTTTTTAATAGATATTGAGTTCATTATAAGAAATTGAATTTAAATAATAAAGTTTATGCATTTGTGAAAATGGAAAATTATGCTTCTATGAATTCCATGTGTAGGTTTTATCTACTTTGCTTGCCTCCTATCAATTTTAAGTCTTAGGTGAGTGAGCCACCCAATTCCCAACACAGTGACCAAATTGCTGGCACAACATTACAGTTCAGCTAAGTTAATTAGACTTAACTGTATGAAGGAACATATATCAAAGTGCTCAGTAGATACAGTTCTGTTTGTGTTGGATGTGCTGGTTGTTTGATGGCGTGCAGTGTGTACTATCTGATTCATTGATCCCCAGAGACACTCGATGCAAATTAACCATTGTAGCATGTACAGAAAGCTTGTTTCACCTCTCCTAATTAACAGCAATGGGGTTATTTACATACAAGTTATTTTGGTTATTATTGTTTAATTTCTGATTCATGTCCAATTGAACTCTGGTATAAGCTAATGTCTCTATGTAACTGCAAATGTTTGTGAGACAGGATGGGTTTCATATCTGACTGAAAACTAATGTCCCCTATTTAGAAAACTAGGTTAGAAATTAAAATATAGAAAACAAAAGAACCTATTGCTAACACACATAAACAAAAAACATTCAGTATGTTATAACAAGAAAAGTAGGTCATAAAGGAAAAGTAAATCATTAAAATGAGCAAATTATCGAACTAAATTGACATATTGTGCATTTATAAATCTGTTACTCTGTGCATTTATACACAGGTAATATACATGTAAGTATAAGTTTTAGTGTCACTGAGCAGCAAAGTTTCTGCTAAAACCAAACCAAAACATGCTACTGGAAGTACGTGGGCAGTCGTAGGCTTGTGGTTAAGGAACCGGCCTTGCGACCGGAAGGTCCCTGGTTCGATTCCAAGTAGCGACA
>JAOUQV010000014.1:10373527-10389476 GCA_028565295.1 Aspidoras spilotus | reverse complement strand
CAAAGGCCAAGCAGAAGGCCTATGATGAGTTGTACGAGAGGTTAGACAGTAAGGAAGGAGAGAAGGAGTTGTATCGCATTGTGAGGCAAAGAGATAGAGTGGAAAATGTGTAACATGTCAGGGTGATCAAGGATAAGAAATGAAAATGTACTGACAGGTAAGGAGAGGGTGAAAGAAAGATGGAATGAGTATTTTGCGTATCTGATAAATAAAGAGATTCACAGGGAAAGAAGAGTGGTAGGCATAGAAAAGGTGAAACAGGAGGTAGCAAAGATTGGCAAGGATGAAGTAAGGAAAGCTTTGAACAGGATGAAGAAGAGAAAATCAGTCAGACCTAATGACCTAATGGTAGAGGTATGGAAATGTATAGGAAAGATAGGAGTGGTGTTTTTGACTAGACTATTCTGAGGGTGAAATGATGCCTGAGGAATGGAGGAAAAGTGTACTTGTAGCAACTTATAAGAACGGGGTGATGTGCAGATTTGTAGAAATTACAGGGGCATAAAATTAATGAGCCACACAATGAAGAATTGGGAGAAAGTTATGGAAGCTAGGCTTAGACAAGCATTGACTATTTGTGAGCAGCAGTATGGTTTCATGCCAAGAAAAAGCACCACAGATGCAATCTTTGCTTTGAGAATATAGAGAAGGTCAGAAAGAGTGGGTTGTGGATTTAAAGAAAGCTTAAGATAGTGTGCTGAGGGAGCCACTGTGGTGGTGTATGAGGAAGTCTGGAGTGGCTCAAAAGTACGCTAGATTGATGCAGGACATGTATGAGGACAGCATGACAGTAATGAGATGTGCAGTAGGAGTGACAGATAGCTTAAAAGTAAAGGTGGGCCTGCATCAAGGATTGGCTCTGAGCCCCTTATTGTTTTCTCTGGTAATTGACAGACTAACATATGAGGTCAGACAGGAATTATCATGGACTATGATGTTTGCAGATGACATCGTGTTCTGTCGTGAGTACAGAGAACAGCTAGAGGAGAACTTGAAGTGGTGGAGGTATGCTCTGTTAAAGAGCGGAATGAAAGTTAACACTTGTAAAGACAGAATACATGTGTATGAATAAGAGGGATGCAGGTAGAACTGTCAGGCTACAGGAAGAAGTAGTCACAAACGTGCAGGAGGTCAGGTACTTGGGATCAATTGTACAGGTAAATGGGGAGTGCGGAAAAGATGTGAAGAAGAGAGTATAGGCAGGATGGAGTGGATTAAGAAAAGTGTCAAGAGTGATGTGTGACAAAAGGGTTGCAGCAAAAGTGAAAGGAAAGGTTTATAAGAGAGTAGTGAGACCAGCCTTGTTGTGTAGTTTGGAGACAGTGGCACTGAATAAGAGACAGTAAGCAGAGCTGGAGGTTGCAGAGCTGGAGTTGGGAGTGTCCAGAATGGACAGGATTAGGAATGAGAACATCAGAAGGACAGCACAGGTTGGAAAATTGGGAGACAAAGTTAGAGAAAGCAGACTGAGGAGGTTTGGACAAGTACAGAGAAAGGACAGTGGATATATTGGTAGAAGAATGTTAGAGATGGAGTTGCCAGGAAGGAGGCAGAAAGAAATACCAAATAGGACATGGATGTAGTCCATGTAGACATGCAGGTATATAGCGCGAAATCAGAAGATGCAGAGGAAAAGAATGTAATGTGGAAAAGAATGATTCGCTGTGGCAACCCCTGAATAAGGGAGAGGCCGAAAGAAAAAGAAGAAGTAGAAGTTTCAGCTGTAATAAAATAAATGTGTGGTTTTTAGCAATTAGCTTGTAAAAATGATAGATTTTACATTTTTTTTTGCTTTTTTAAAAGAGAAACACAACATTATTCATTATACAGTGCACAGCATAAATGAATACACCCCAACAGATGTGCATGAAGAGCTTGATTTTCATTTCAGAATCAATATTTTCTCTCATATCCTATAAGACAAAATACTCCCACAAGTGTGGGCCATTGATTGCAATTAATTTGCAGACAAAAACTAATCTTCGTAAGAAATTCATTCAAGGCGATTTTGCAAAAATGAGTACGCTGAAGGAAACCTTGGGAAAAAACGTGTAGACTACAAAATTCTAATTAAGAAAAAAAATCTTGGTGCTCAACTACATATTAGATGTAGTAGTTTTTGTTTTAGAGTATTAATATTTTAGTAAATATTATATTCAGCTATTTTGAGTTAAACTAAAGATATTTTAGAATCTATGTGATATTATTAAGCTTACTTCAATGGTAATAGGTCAAAATCTTCTATTAAATATATTTTTTCATAATTCCTGGAAATTGTTTTTTTTTTTTTTTTACTGAGACACTGATTAATATCTTACTTTTCATAGAGGTGTACTCATTTATACTGAGCACTGTATACAGTATATATTGCAAAATGTTTTTAGTTTCTGACACCAATTCATAAACCTGCTCTCATTTGAATACACTACTAACTAACATATTGTCTGTTTTACCCTAGTGAGAATGAAAATATATAGAGGGCAGCAGGTTTCTAATTTGCACTGGTTCATTATTAGTGCATCTCATCATCAATCAGCTACTTTATAACAACATCTATTTTAGACCACAGTGTATACACTCTCCATGCCTTCTTCCTGTTTCATTTACACCCCCACCACTAATAATTCTCACTGCCCTATCTGTCACATCTGCTTAAATAATGTAATTAATGAGTTCATTAACATGCCCATAATATATTTTTTAATAAATAGCAAGCGGCGTAATGAGAGATTCCAGGCTCCAGGCAATGACAATATGCACTGGAATGCTGCTCAGTAGGGATAAGGAAGAAAAGAAGGCTGTATACTGGGTTTAAAATCTCTTCTTTCCCACTCACTACTCACTGTGACAGTCTGAATAAAACAGGATAAGGGGATTGAAAGTGGGATGAAACACTGATGATGGCAGTTTGGAAGATCGCTTGACCCTGACAAATGTCACTGGACTTGCTGGTTATGCACTATGAGCGTCCTGTGGCGGTTTTCTGTCGTCTTTTGTCAGGGAGCCAGGCTTCACTTATTCTGTGCTTTCCAGCATTCGACAATCTGCCACATCAAGTTTGCCATGCCATCATGGTTGCTGTTGGATAATCCTACTCGGGTTTTGTGTAAACAGTGCAGGATATAAAGCCTGAGTAAACTATTGTAAACAATTCCATTCTATATGACACACATGGGATAAAACAAGCAGTCAACAAGCATCTTGCATGAATGAGGTCACAACAGACCCAGAGTGACTTAAGGACAGAGGAAATGCTGTGCACAAGTCATGCTTTCATGGTAAATCCTGTCGGAGGCATGCTGATAAACCAAAGAAATATTGTTGTACTATATTAAGCTTGGAAATGTATTGACTGATTGTTAATCCTTACCATATTAACCCGAATACAGGAAACATGCAGCATGAGTTACAAAATGTTCCACACAAAATGAATGGACATAGTTATTGTGAGAGTCAGAGGCACTGTCACTTTTCATTTGTATGTTCCTTGTCAGTGAATATACAGCCAAGAATGTATCATGCCTCTTCATCCAAGAAAACATTATTGTTTATGGTTTTACAGCACTTTCCTCACTTTCAGGTTAAAGACGTATACAAGGTTATATCTATACACAAGGTTAAAAAAAATGCACAAGTCACAGACAATTTGGCATATCCAATTCACCTAAAGTGCATGTCTTTGGACTGTGGCCAAAAAATGCAGCAGCTAAGGAAAACCAACACAAATAACATGCAAAACACCACATGAAAATTTCCCTAGTTGTCTTACCTGGGCCCTTCTTTCTGTAAAGCGATAACCACTGAGCTACACCAAGAAAACCTTAAAATAGTTGTTTTGTCTATTTCTCTATTGCAATTGGGCCGTGTAACTTTATTGGCACCTCCTAGAAGATACAACTCCTAAAAATACACTCACTGGCAACTTTACTTTCAACAGAGATGGTGTTCTGCAGTTCTTGGTTTTAACAAGTGGTTATATGAGTTACTGTTGTCTTTCTATCATCTCAAACCAGTCTGCCCATTCTCTTTTGACTTCTACAAGGAATTTTCATACACACAACTGCTGCTCATGGGACTTTTTCAAACCATTCTTTGTAAGCCCTGGATTTGGCTGTGTGTGAAAATTCCAGTATATTTGAATGTCAGTTTTCTGAATGTCAAGCCCGTCATGTCCAACATTACTTAAATCACCTTTCGTATCTATTTTTATTTTAACTTCAGCAAGTTGTTTTTCACCACCTCTACAGTGAAAGTTAGCACATGTGCCTGGAGTGGTGAGCACCCTCATCAGTGCCTGGGGAGCAATCGGGAGTTAGGTGCCTTGCCAACTTCAGCAGTATTTCACTTGGTGATATGAAGGAATCAATCAGGAGATGTGTGTGAACAAGCAATTTATTGTACCTACATTTTCAAGTGATTGTAATATACACAGCATTTGTAAAGCATATTTTTATTGTTTTGCCTTGTTAGCAGGAAGATCCCGGGTTTTAACCCCAGGTCGTGCGACTCTGGAATTTTCTGTGTGGAGTTTGCATGTTCGCGTTAGTTTTCTCTGGGTACTCCGGTTTCCTCCCACATTTCAATGACATGCATGATAGGTTAACTGGCTTCTCTAAATTGCCTATCAGTATGTGTGATTGTGTGTGTGTTTGCATTATATGATGGATTGGTTAGGGTTGCGGGTGCTCGCCGTATTCCCCGTGACCCGGGGATTAAGCAGGTATAGAAAACGAATGATTTAACCCTGTTAGTTGGCTATTTTGGTTTTACTTGCAGTAATCCCATTGTTAATTACAGACATACCCCACTGTTTTATGTGCGCATTCATTTCTTTATAATCTTTGATGGCAAAAAAACATTTGGAGAATTCATTCTCAGTGACATTTGGGTGAAGGCCCTTAAGCCATATTTTAAAGTTGTTTGGAAAGAAAATACAAGGGGAATGATGGCGAGATGGCAAGATGGATTACTAGTGAGGTGATACTGTTGACTCCCTTATCTGCTGACAGCTTGGTTACCGTTAAGAACACGAAATGTGTTTTTCAATTCAGCACAAATAGAGTTCTGCTTTGTCCCTGCAGACCTTCATTACAGAACTGCACGATCAGACCAGATAGCTGCAAATAACAGCTTAAAAATAACTTCAGAACATGTGATTACAATTATTTTGGCTGTTTACTTCAGCAAACACTTTTGACCATAAATGTGAAAAACATTCTGTTTACTGGCTCCGAAAGACAAATGACTTTGTATTTTGAATAAAATGGCTTTCCTGCACTGGAAACGAGACATATGTCATTTTTATATCTGTTCTGACCTGAAATCTGTAGGAAGTTTTATATAAACTTAATTATTAGACGTATAAATAGTTAAACATCAGAAAAAGTCCTACTTTATTATGGAAGAGTTATCTGTCAAATCTCTGCTATGAACAAGAACATCCACTGGACAGTCACTGTTGTGCTTTCCCTAATAATGTGTGCATCTTTTTTGGAAGTAAATGTCTTATCAAAGTGCTCAGATTGAACTGTAACCTAATAATAATCACATCCAAATGACAGCCCTGAATCTCGACATCTCTGTTTTGTTGTTTCAGGTTGCCTGGCAACTTGGAGTAGTCCAGCTCTCCAAAACCAAGATGCTCCTGATTGCTAGAGAGAGTGACTGCTGAAATGAATCTCTCTCTCGAAAAAAAACATCCTGAGTTATGAATGCCCTTATGAGATACCAAGGTGACTAGTGTCACTATAACTGATGAAATGGCACATGCCCTGACTAATGCACTGGACTAGCTGAGTGTTATACAGAGAACAGATATATATATAGATATATATAAAACACCACACGGAAATTTCCCGAGTCGCCCCACCTGAGGTTCGAACTCAGGATTTTCCTGCTGTGATGCCACAGCACTATTCACTGTGCCAGTGTGCCACTTATAGTAAATATTGATGATGATGAATTTTTTTTTTTACCAGAGAACACTGGCAAATAATTTCTAAAATTCTACATAATTTATTAATACTTTCTAATTATTTATATGAGTTACTCTGTACACTCTGTAATGCTAATCAATCTAAAGTCATATAATCACAGCAAATAAAATGAATGAATAAATAAAACAATGATAAATGTACTCATGATTTCATATAATTATGAATATGATCATTCATCATGTATTAATTTACCTCAGAACTGTTTATTGCAAGTGTTTGCAAGGAAAAGTGCTAGGTTCAAAGTTTACACTTTAATAACACCTCATAAATGAACACCTCACCTTAAACGTGTTTCAGATTCGGTTTCACTTTGCTACTTTCCTTATTATCTCAAACACATTTCGCAAATCCTTAATTATTTAACCAATTAAATGTGTCAAGGTGACGGTTTATGTGACATTTCAAACAGATCTACTCATCAAGAAGAGTGCAGTTAGATTAGCCAGCTCAACCTGATCAAAATGCTCATGGCGTGTTTAAGAAAACACATGAGAGAAACTGGGATAAAAATGTATATTTAAATTTATATTTACATTAGGCAAAGTGGTCACACATATTTGCATATTTCAACAGCATATAAAACTGTCTTAGTTTGCATGTATACGGTTACCAGTTTATACAGAGTATACATGATGAACTTAAAATGATGGTCTTATGGTTTGGCTAGTGGTCAGGGTAAAGTTTGGGCTTAAGGTTAGGGTAATATACAGTAAATTTTAAATGATTGAGATTAATTTAATGCTTTTGTTTAATGTTAGGCCTAATATAATAATAATAATAATAATAATAATAATGGTTGTGCCTAAGATCAAGCAGTTAAGCTTAAGATTAGGTTTATATTTAGGCTTATGGTTAGGCTTAAATTTAGGATAATAACTATAGGCAATGAGTTTTGAGGCTTGAGGTTAGGATAATGGTTATGCCAAATGTTAGGCTTAAGTATAGGAAAAAGGTTAAATTTAAGGTTAGGATAATGATTATGCTTAAGTTAACATAGGTGATTGGTTCGGATGTAATTTAATACTTTAAATATATGTATATACATATTTGAACAATTATATAATATAGGTTTCTATATGTTACAAGTTCTCTGTGGACAGAATATCCCAATATTATACTCCACTGTATTTGTAAGACAAGTTTCACTTTAGTAATTAAGGTTCTCATACTATTACATTGCCAACCATTTATAGAATGCACAGCGGGCATCCTTCTGTCTTCTTCCTCGGAGCCTATAAGAGAAGCAGGAGGCTGGGGTCAGAGGTCATACTCACAAGGCAGGTTCCCTCTGGCAGTGGCAAAGAAGCCCTCTGGTAAAAAAGGCAAAGCAGATTGACTCACAGTGATTCATTTAACTTCTGGACAGGATAGAGTATCTGCCTGCTGCTCTGATGGCTGCTTGTCAGAAGTACCAACTTGGCACCAGCAGCCAAGCATCACATACCCGGTTTCACATAGGATTGACAGGAATGTGAATAATGATCGATAACTTGACCCTTATCTTGACCTTAATCATTGAAAATGTGACCTATACTATGCTGATAAAATTGATTCTGGGTGTGGAATGATTTGAAAGCTTCTGACTGAATTTTCTTTCTTATTGCACTTGAATTGGTTTAAAGCCAAAGTCTGATGTTGTCCAAACATGGAACCAGAATTTTATTCCAAGCAGAAACACACTGGATTTGGCAGAGTAAACTCTTGCTTAATGAGTTATTATTGCTTGATCAGTCGAGTCTGATGCATTCTCACTGCTAGACAGCAAGCAGTGAATCACTCCTTGTCTGTATATTTGAGGATATCATGTTGGTATGTTTCTGAGAAGTTACATGATTTACATGTAAATGTAGTATTTGTTGTTTGCACATTTAAAGTTTCTTAAAGCTCAATCCAGAAAGATCACAACATGACCAGGAAAAAATGTGATTCATCCATTCAACAACATAGGGAATTGTTTTATTCTAGCCGGGGTCTCCAAGAAACTGTGCATGTAAACTGAACAGACAAACAGTAAAATTTATTTTCTTAATATATTTATATTTAAGGGTTGAGGTTTGTTCGATCACCCAACAGTGACAGCATTGTAATTCTGAGCATTGAACCCCTGAACTTCTGATCAGTAAGCAGAAGGGTTAATCATTAAACCTCCACTGACCTAACTGCTTTGAGGTGTTACATGGTATATCTGGGCAAGAGGCATATACCAGTACATTATAAAACAACAATTACACAAACAGTCTTTGTAATTGGGTAATTGTGAGATAGGAGGATACCTATGCTGACCTAAGAAGAACATTCACATATAGCAACATGACCTCAGAACTAGACAGAAATCCAGGGCTGACCATTGACTTAGACTTAGACAACCTTTATTGTCATTCATTTATACACAAGTGTACACAGAACGAAATTTTGTTGAATTTGACTTGCCCAGGATTTACAGAGTAGTATCCCAAAAATTGCATTTCATAAAAATATATCAATATTAATGAGTTATTATAGCAGAATAAGTATAAATTATATGAATATGTATATACATACATATATACACATATACATACTTATATGTACATAATATATACACACACACATATATACATATCTAGCAGCATAATATGGATTGTAAATAAAGTGACTTGGGGTTGTTGCATGACTATATTATAGCGAAGTTAGTGCGCATATATCCACAGTGTTAGGAGTTTAGCAGTCTGATGGCTTGGGGGGAAAAAAACTCTTATAGAACCTGGTGGTCCTGCACCGCATACTCCTGAACATTTTACCAGAACGTTTGCTGTGTTAGTGATGTTATATATATTTTTTGTAAGCAACAACTATTACATGTATTTGCACATGGAAAATTAGTTCTGCCTGGTTTCCCAGTTACTGTGTAGTTCCCGGCTTTATGAATAGAATGAAAGCCTTTGCTTGTCAGCTATTCTTCACTTAAACAGTATATTTTTATTCTGTTTATATCCCAGCTTGTTAGGAAGTTTGGGTCATTGTGACAGGAAAGCTGCAGTATGGCACTCTTGTAGCAAAGGGGGTTTGGAGTCTTGCTTAGTAGTGCTAAGACTTGAACACTCCCTCCCACAATATATGATCAGTAACCCAGAGTCTTCTCCACTGAGCCACCACTGCCAACCCATCATATACTCATCCATTTTGGAGATTACATTTAAGTTGCAGGGAAATAGAAAATGGATTCTGGTAAGAACAAAGATATATGGAGTTGTTTTTCAGCAGATGTATTTCATTTCAAAATTACGCTTAGTGTGATTCCAATTTTATTCAAAATTAGTTTTGTGCGTGTCATGTTTATTGGTAGTGTCATGATAAAGTCATGTGATATTACTGTATTCACTGTGTTGTTCCACTTAATAAATATTTATCTTTATTTGGAAAGAGTCTTCATGTGCTCAACAAAGTAACAAGAAGGCGGCGTCCTGTTTGGCTGCGGCTGCATGGGCTTGCGACAGTAACAGACCTTTTAATCAAAAACATTTATATTCCTACATTAACTAAAGTGCAAATGAATACAGTGTGCCCTGCATTCTCCAGGTGTTTGCTTTTGGTTTCAAATTTAGCTGTTCTTTTGAAAACAGTCATTATACTCCTCCATGAATGCGGTCATGTAAATTAAATTTTGTGCTATTGGCAGCAATGGAAATTTAATTTTCAGCTATTGGCAGTAAAATATATGGTGTAAGTTGTAAAGTCATATGTTTTCAGTTTTATATTGCTTACCCAGTATTTGTTTGGGAGACCTCTCTCATTTGACTGTAATATTGAAGAATAAATTTTATTATTTTATATTGCATGGCTTTTTTTCCCTGTTCCACAGCAATTGGAAAATTTTCAAATACAAGACATAGTTAAACTATTCACCAAACACTGTAAAAGCAAATGGTTGTGCATGGACAGGTTTATACATCAGAAAGCAAAGACAGTTAGTTAATTGGCACATGGTTATAAGAGGACAGAGGATATATTTCTTTGTGTTTTGTTTCATTTCAGAGTCGAGTAATACCATCCTTCAACGGAGCGATAAGAGGGCAGGGATAGCGGCCCGAGGGCACTCAGCAAGCCCTTGACTTTATCTGTGCGCAGTCACAGCAGCTGTGATATAAATGGATCCTTTTTATTTGGTATCTCAGTGGCACTTCCTGTCTCAGTGGGCTTCCAGACCTCTATAATATCCTGCACTGTGGCTCATGTTTTTTCCATGGTTAATGTGTGTATGCATGTGTATGGGTGTAGATCAAGTGCCAATTGGCCGCTGAGGCCACAAAAAACAGCAGCATTGAACATCAGAGGAAAACCAGGAGTCTCCTGTTATTGAGTGCAAGTCTCTGGTGAGTCCACGCCAGCACGGAGAGTGTGTTCTCTAGGATTAGTGTGTGCACATGGGGCCAGATGGGCACTTTTATGAGTGTGTTAGTGTGGATTATGTTGCCTGCTACATCTGGGCCTCCACATGGCACAGCAGACTGTGGCCTTACTGACGTCCATGCCTACTGACACAACGCTGGCACAAATGTCACCTGAAAAGGTCACATGCCCAAGCTGTAGCCCCGGCACTAATAGATACCGTGTGCCAATTCATGCATAACCATGCTCATAGTCTGTAGTCTTTATATCAATATAGGCAGAGGTGCTGCTTGCCACAAGGCAACTGCCCGGGGCCCTACGCCAGGCAGAGGCAAAGGTCTTGAAAACCTTAACCTAAAGCATTCTTAACTAATTGTTAACTCTGACCTATTTTTGATCCCAAAGACCCCACAGACCCCAAATCAAATCTTAGTAGCAAACATATTCAAATTTTTATCATTCTGAATGACATTAATTTTTTAATTTTACATGTTTAAAGTTGTTTATATTTAATAAAATGTATATGTGCACTTTTAAAAACGTTTACATCTAGCATTTTGTGTTATTCATTCATCTTATTCATTCATTATCCTCTGCTTAAATCACTTCCGATTAAATTACTGTTTTGAGATAAACCTAGTTGAGATACTGGGACTAGTTGAGATAAAGACATGTGGTGGGTGATGTACACTCTGTGGTGTCTTGATTAGTACACTGTGTGTACAGTGTAATTCATTACACTATAGTGTACAAATAAAGCATAACTTATGTATGTATTATTTAGCCTGCTTTTCTTAAAGTAGATGTCCTAATGCAGTGTGGCCCATCCTGTCATTACACTCCATTCACTCCATTAATGCTCAGGTAGACCGATCATTTGGCCAAAGTGCTTTTTAATTTACATGAAGACCAGACTCTCGTCTTTCTTCCTGGAAACGGAACAAAAAGGCTCTCATTGCTTAACGGCAGTTCAGATAAGAAATCTGCTTTGGCGTAGAAGCAAACAGACATCATAACTAACTGGTAACCCACAGATTGTAATCGCACAAGAAACAGAACAGCTCTTGTTTCTGTCCTATTTACCCTCCACCCACACACACACACACACACACTCTCAATTCCCTTACACACGTGTCACGCTTCCTCATTACAGTGATATAATGATGCACTCAGATGAAGAAAGCTGAAATAAAATAGAGGAATAGATGATGAAACTACAAAAGCTCCATTTAGTTGAACCCTTATAGGCTCATTAAAAGCTCATTAGATTTAGCAGTTGTTGTTTTTTTTTTTTTTTACAAAAACACATAAAATTAAACATAATTATGCTTTACAGTTGTGGTGGTGATTTGTTAAGCTACATTTATGAATGTGATGCTGATTTGTGTGGAGAAAAATGATGGACTCCAATAGCTTTTTATACTCATATTTCAGGTATGACTTAAAGACACACATGACATGAACTCAACAAGGCTTTCATTCATGCTAGACTATTTGCTTGATAAATCTAGTTTTGAATTCTTGATGTCATATTAATCATGGCTAGCAGGGATTGCAGCTACAGTAAAAACCATGCTCAGACTATAGAGATAATATTTATATGAATTATTTTTTGAATTATATTTTATTTGTTACAAATTTAACTAAAAGTGTTGGTATTTTTATAATTTTTTAGATTCCCGAACGAAAGTTTTCCAAGATTGCAGCATATTCCAAAACAGACTCCTTTCCAGACATTTGCTTCATCTATTTTTCTGCAAGTTGAGAATCAAAGTCTCCAGAAGAACTATCACTATCTTTAAAACATTCCCCATAAAACTTAAAAATTGTACATTGGAACTCTAGGAATATAAACTTCCTATAGTTTATTACACTTTACTGCTGTCTAAAATATTTTAATTCTATTTTGCAGAAACATTCATTATTTTTGAAGGTATATTTGCTTTACGGGGCAGCACCATGGCTCAGTGGGCAGTGATGTTCCCATACTGCAGTTTGTATGTTCTCCATGTGTTCCTGTGGGTTCCTGTCCTACATGTGCGTTAGGTTAATTAGTGTCTCTAAAGTGGCCCTTAATGTGTGATTGAATGTGTGATTGTATGTGTCTTACAATAAATTGGCAGTCTGGCAAGGGTTTTTTGTGTGGGCATCGGCTGGCCCGTGACCCCATATGGATTAATCAGAAGATAATGAATGAATGCAGGCAAAATTATTGGCTGTACAGCCATTCCATTTGTCTAAGTCTTTTGTAGTACTAGTATTTTGCTGTATTTTTGCCCTTAGGAATGATCTAATGATCTGACTTGAACTACATCTACCAATCTGTTTCTAGACCAACAACTATCCTATTCAGTCAGATTTAGCCTCTCACTCTTGCCCCTTTCACACATGCTCTGTAATCTGAAATATTCCCCAGTTTACTTGTATATACCTTTGCTGTGTATGTGAACACAACCACCCAGAAAATTTGTCCCTGATCTTATCCTCCTAGTACACTAGTCAATGTTCTGGGCAAACTATCAATAGTATTAAAACAAAATCTAATCTTTTCACCTTTTTACATGCAACAGGTGGCTTGAAATCTCAACTGAGCACAGGCATCTTTAAAGCCCATGTTTACATTCATCTTCTTAGAACCTGTCACCTAAAATTCATGTAGTGTCTAATCAAACTAATAACTGACAACATTACCTTGTGTGAATAAAGTCATTTACTTGGTTACTCACAACGTAAATTATTCCGTTGTGATACAACACAAACTTGTGCCAGTCAAAATGAGAACAAATAATATCCAACATGTAGCAACTACAAAATATTATGTTTTTCTCCAAAGTTGTCCACAAATACAAAGCTTATGTGTCTTTTGTTACATTATAAAGCAATTTTGACCATGTTTTTTAATTTCCTTACTGAATGACTTTTCCAGCAATAGCACAGGAATAGAATGAAGAGTGACTTTAAGACTATCCAAAATAATAATCCAATAGTTTCAGACCCCCCTCCTGAAAGTGATTAATAATCCTTCAAACCAATACTACTCATCCGAACAAACAAGCAGATATATGATTTGTTAGTTAAAATAGCCATTAAAGACAGGAGTTGATGTACTAGAGGCTGTGTGTCATTGTTTACATCGCAGAAGTTATAAAGTTCTACATCACACAATACAGCAGGTGCTCATAAATAATTATATTAGTCTGAAAACAACTATTCTGTGACGAATTGGGATAATAAAAGTACACACATGATGTAAATTGACAGAATTATTTTGGTGAGTTTTGGATGCATTTGGTGACACATAAGTGCACCTTTTCGGAATTGATGCATATCTCCTAGATACAATTATATCTTTGCTCCAAATGTTTTACCTAGTTAGTCAAGAACTTACTGAATCAGAAAATGTAGGCCATGGCTGATTTACATTTCCGGCATTCATGCAAACATAATAAAATCAAATCTTTTTTGTTTTTATCATTTGCTTCATGTAGATAATGCTAACACATTCAAACTAAATTATAAATTTAAAGGTTTTAGTGTAAATGAATATTTGGTTCCACGTGTTTACTTTAATTTAAGCCATGAATGTTCATGGTGGAATATGTACAGCTTTAGATATGTAATGTTAAACTGAAGTAGTAAAGATTGCTTGAAAGTGAGCTTGAAATCCGCTCTGCACAAAGAGGCTATGAATTTCTTTCTCCTCGATTAAATTCAATAAAGAAAGGCAACAGATAAAGTCATTAGTATGGTACAGTGATAATAGGTGTGTGTACAGTGTTTATATGTCCCAGGAGGTAAAAAGGTGTTTTACTCCTTTACATGTATTTTACAGGTAAATGCATCATGCTGTGATTTAACTGCAGGTGGAACATTGTATGCCTTTGATGCACTACTGCAGGTTTGGAAGTACAGGCTTTAGTGCCAATCGTCTAGTACATTTGATCTGTAACTCAGCACAGATTTCTGAGTGCATCAGTTAACTAATTCCACTGATTTTCAATTTCCTCCGACATCCCCAAAATATCTATGTATATATAACATGAATTTAACATACTGTAAACACATTTAATTTATAAAACTGTGTTAAGTCATACACTATCATCATGCTATCAATGTGCTCTGTGGGATAGGGATAAGCTAACTAAGCATCAGAATCTCTTGTCAGCTGTTACAGTCCAGGTAGTTGTATCACATTCGAATACCACATATCAAATGACCACATTATATGATAACTAAAACCAATAGTCCTGCATCTGAAAATATTGCATAAATGTGAAACACATGTACTGTTTTTCTGATTCCTACATATGAAAATGTGTGAAACGCAGCATATTATGTATTTTCATAGAGTTTGTCATAATGTGTAGTTATGACTAAACATGTTGTTTACAACTTAGATACATTTCTGATGGGAAAATCTGTATACCTTTCACATCCATAAAAAAAACATTTGAGTAGCCCTGACGCACTTTCAGGCTCTTTTTTTGCCATCAGGGTCATGTTTATTATCTTCTGTCTATCCCTGATGAAAGTACTCTAAAATGCAAAATACCTGTATGTATTTTCTTGCCTTACTTTGATGCACATCTACTCTGACCTGCATAGAATGTTCAGCTCGGAGCATCGTGTCCTAAATGTCCATTAAAATCACATCATGCTGTTAATGCCACAGGTATTAACATGACATCAGTCCAGACTCTATATATAGACAATGTCTGTTCCAGCTAATCAGATGATTGTGATGCATAAGCAGAGGGAAAAAACAGATGTTTATTTTACATTTACTATTTAAAATATAATAGGAGCAGTTTTTATTCAAGCAGAAGTGTTTTATATATAAATTACTTTGTGCAATTGGAATGAATTGTAACAGTTAGCTTGTACAGGAGTAAACTAGCCATTAGAGAGGACAAGCCAGTGTATTTCTAGTGCCGATCCCAAGCCCAGGTAAATGGTAAGGGTTGCGTCAGGAAGGGCATCCGGCGTAAAAAAAAGTGCCAAAATTGAAATGCAGGTTATTAAACTTTCCTTCATACCAGATAGGTCGCGACCCGGAATAACAATGACAGGATACTGGCGGAAATTGGGCTACTGTTCGCCAAAAATGACAAGGAGGGAAGCGTGTGAAGATACAGAGAGAAAACAGGAGAGTCAAGAGTGACTTAAGGTAGCAACCCCGAATGTAGGGACTATCACAGGTAAAGGTAGAGAACTGGTTGACATGATGGAGAGAAGAAAGGTGGATATTTTATGTGTGCAGAAGACAAAAGTGGAAAGGTAGCAAGGCTCGAAGCATTGGCGCGGGTTTTAAACTGTTCTATCATAGTGAGGATAGGAAGAGAAATGGAGTTGGGGTGTTCCTAAAGGAGGACTATGCAAATAGTGTGGTTAAAGTGAAAATGTTGTCAGATAGGGTTATGAGTTTAAAGTTATAAATTGAAGGTGTAATAGTGAATGTTGTCAGTGGCTATGCGCCACAAGTTGGCTGTGGGTTGGATAAGAAAGAGTGATTCTGGAGGGAGCTAGATAAATTAGTAGAGAGCATTCCCAGAGAGGAGAGAGTGGTGATTGGTGCAGATTTCAAT
>JAOUQV010000014.1:10356295-10369644 GCA_028565295.1 Aspidoras spilotus | reverse complement strand
ACACACTGCTCTTACTGGTGCAATGTGCAATTAATGAAGATTGGCCACCAGGCTTGTCCAATTTAGCCATGAAACTACTAATTATTATTTATTATTTTAATTACTAATTATTATTATTAGAAATTACTATTATTATTATTATTATAATCACTGGAGTACTAGAACAATACCAGTATGTAGCATACCTAACAGAAAGATAATACAGAATGATCACTTGATTGAGAACACTCGCTAATAGTGGGTTACTCCATCTTTTTTGTATAATTATGGTGCACAGACACATATTCACCATATGCAAGTTGACCAATGCAAACTGCAGCATCAGATGCCCGTTTGCATCACTTGCTCGCCACTGAGATCAAATATACATGGGCCGCTGCTGTGTGAGCCTTTAATGGTTTTTCCAGTCTTAGTACACCTGTGTTACTGTGGTACCTGATAATTAATAATAATAATAAAAATAATAATAATAATTGATATTTTATTGATCACCAGAGGGAAATTCTTTCTCTGAATTTAATCCATCTGGGGGTTCACTTAAAACACCTGGAGCAGTGTTCCTAGAGTTTGGCTCGAACTGGCAATCTTTTGGTCCCCAACCCTATACCTTGTCCATTAGGCCATAGCTGGGGGTTACAAAGTCAAATATCAGTTTATTGTCCGTTATTGTCCGTTTTGATTACCTAAATCCCGTAAAGTCATATATTTTATATAACCAAGTAAGAAAACATGTTTATTTAAAAGTCTTTCCGGAGTGACCTCTTCTTCTGCTCAGTCTTTCATCTTTTAATCTGATATGGAGGAGCAAGAACCGGCTGGAGTTTCTGCTTATGATTTATGATTGAGGACATGTTCTTAAAATATCAGAACAATCAGAGCACTGCTGGAAGAAGATACCAAGGTGTTACGTACATCATACAAGACAGGGGGGCTGGATTGTGGATTGTGAGCTAGTAATAAGACTCCTGTCCTCTTGTGTGTCCTCTCTTACATTTTAAACAGTGTGTGTTTCAGTAGGTGGGTGTGTTTTGTTTTGAATAGTTTTTTGTCTTTCAGAGACACAGTCTGGATCATTTAAACTCAGATTATACCACAGCACTGCTGAGATCTCAGTTCTGATCAGGTCGATTAATTTTGTGTAACAGTAGCTTTAATAGATAGTGCTAGCTGCACAGTTTAAATACACACACTCTTTCTAATAGTTTATTGTTTCTATAGTAACAGTTTGCACAGGGACTTAAAGATTGTAGTCTCGATGTAAACTGAGTTTATGGTGATGTTCCTCAGATTGAGGCTACAGATTCTTCAATTTTTAACAGTCAGAGATAATGATTAATCATTGTTTTTTTTTATCATGATGCTGATAACAGTCTGTATGGTCGTGATGCTGATACAGTCTGTATGGTCGTATTTAGTCAAAATCACACAGTATCTATGTTGTTTTCCTATTTGCCTTCAGAGCTTCCATAAGGATTCTTTTTTGCACAGTAAAGTTGTGGCATTTGTAAATATGATATTGTATTTACATTCTTGACAAAAGTAGTCCACAGTTCTTCACAGTTAATTACAGTTCAAATAATCTAATTGTGCAATTTTGGGAAATGGCCACTTCAACTTTCAAGTCAGGCATTCAAACTTCTTGTTGCATATTAGCTATGGGTTTTTAGGGATGTTGCTTTTACGTATTTCAGTAAGTTTCTCACACATTGGTTGATGAGCTTGTGTCAGTGGGGGCACAGTGGGTAGTGCTGCCGCCTCACAGCAAGAAGGACCCGGGTTAAGTCCCTGTGTGAAAATGTATGTGTCGACCTTGGATGCTCTCTGCTTGTTCATGCGCTTTTCTCTGGGTGCTCCGGTTTCCTTATCCATTCCGAAGACAAGCATGCTAGGTGGTGTTTATAAATTGGCCATTATCGTGTGATTGTGTATGCCCTACGATGGATTGGCGCCCTGTCTGGGGTTGCTCATGCTCTTGTGCCCAGAATTGCCCGATGGACAGCGTCCGGCCAGCAACCCTGTGTGAATTAAGTGGAAGAAAGTAAAAGAATGAATAAATACTTGTGTCAACCATATCATGTTTATAATCACATGTTGCAATATATTGCAGGCATGAGAAGAAATTGATGGATATTAAAAAAATTAATAAATTTGACCAGACAAAATATGAAATATATCTTGCATTCCTACAATGAAACCACAGTCAGTAATTCTGCTATTTTTACATTTACATGTTCCTTTCTATACCAACTTTTTCTGTTTTAAAATTAATTATTTTGTTTTTTTTAAGGAGACCCAAAGCATCTGTGTTCAAGTGACGTAAAAAAGGAAATGTATATGTGGGTAGAACTAAAGCTAAATGTCTTTCCAGCATGGCCCTCACCTGACCTTTCAGCTAAAGCGGGGTGCCTTTGTTCCTGCAGCACTTTCGCCTGCATTCCCACTGACAGTGAAACATGGAGGGTTCGGGCTATGCAAGAAAAGCTTTTACACTTGTGTTTACTAAAGACTATTCACATGAGCTGTTATATCACTGCTGATGCTGTCATGGCTAACACCAATGTGGGAATGCTGCATCGAGTGGACGGATATTTGAAAAAGGAAAGATTAATACAGAAAATTATTGTAAAGAGTGGTGTCTGGAGTACCATGTGAACTAACGCTGATGGATTTGCCCCGGGAGAATGTAAATGGAGGAACAGCAAATTTTATGTTGAAAGTACACCCAAGTGCTATGATGTAGCTTTTAACACGCACCCTTAATTCCACTTCCATCGTTACCATTCCAGAAATGTCACCAATTTTGTCAAATTGTCGTGCCCAAACAAAAAAATCATCTCCAAGTAACACAGTGTTCTAGTGAGACAAATTTCACCTGACATGAGCAATTGTGTGCCGACACCAGCAAATTTAGAGTTGTGTGAAAGTCAGGAGAGATATGTAATTCTTTTGTTCCCAGCTAGTAAAAAAAACTTGGCAGTTGCTCAAATTCACCAGGAATGTTTTAACCGAGCAGTTAATTCTGTAATTAATTAAAAGCATCACAATTCTATGTGCACCTCAAATTAATCTTTGGAGACATTCTTTCACACATTTGACAGCATTTTTCACATCTAGGGCATGGCGGAAATTACAGTTCATCAACATAATGATCATTTGCTTCTTCTTTGGTGCTATTTTAGGAGTTGAGGTATGGCACAATTCCTGTCTGTACTTCCTGAAACACAGCATGTCACATCATGTCACTTATGTGCTATATCGCCTTGTGACATAAGATATCAGTGTGTCTGTCTGTGTGTGTGTGTGCAGTTAATCGGTTATTCTTATAAATGAGTGAGTTTGTATGGGTTTATGAAGACGCAAAGAAGCTCTACAGACAGTGTAACGATTGTGTGCCACATGTCTCCAGGGTGCGAGTACAATTGCTTTATTTACTTTTAATGACAAAATCTCTAGAATCTGCTAGAAGGAAGCAAGTTATAGCTCCATGTTAATCGGATGTGCCATAAAGCAAATTATGAGTTCAGAGAATCTGAAACATTTAAACTCTGAATTGATTATAGCACACACACCAAAAAATCTGTTTTTCCGCTTATTTATTTTAATTCTTTAAGTATGATGAACTCTATTTTCTTTTCATATCTCTCATATGTGTGTAACCGCAACAACTTGGCCCCTCCATCAGCATGCAACTTGTGTCAACTTTTTTTCTTAAAGTGAGGGACTTTCCTTCTTCTCAGGGCTGGCAGTGCCATGAAATATTTGTACAGTGTGCTCATGGCTTTACCTCTCATTAGTCTAGAGAAGAGGCCTCGGGCCGCTCAGTCACAGGAGCCACGCTATAAATACTCGAACCGGGCGGCTTGTTGTGCAGCATGCCGCCATTTGGCGGGTGATAAGGTGCTAATTAGTAGCTCTTAGCAGGAATACCAATTGTGAGGAATGCAGCTCATGTTGGCGTTGTCACCGAATGATCATACCAAATCCCCCTCCTCCTCCTCTTTCCTCCTTCCCTTCTCCAACACTTGAAAGATGTTCCTATTAACACTGGCAAAGAGAAATCTGTTTTTTCTCCCCAGTCTGACAAATGAAGCTAGTGGAGTCAGTAGATTAAGATAGGAAGTTATCTTCTTCTTCGAGACAGAATGTTATGTGTTTTACACCCCCCGCCTTTCTTTTTCTTTCTCCTTGTTCCCTCCCCGTAGTAATTAGGGGGCTATGTGGTCAGAATCAACTGATAGGGGTTTTAACCCTGTCACATCCTAACCTTTATCACCTAAAGTGTGGGCAAAGACAAATTCTAAAACTCATTTATAGTGATGAAAGACAGGAGAGAATCCCTAGAGAATTTCTTTTTCTGTTTCTCTCATCTCATTGCAGGTAAATGTGATGAGGGTGCTCGGTCTGACATGCGCTTTCTCTAGAAGCTCTTATTAAAGCACACAATGGATCTTTCGGGTCAGTGAACATTGTAGCATTTCCATGCTCGAGAGCATGGAACCGAAATATTCACCAAAATATTCAAAAAGACTTAGTGTAGGACATACCTAAGATATATAAAACTGCCCTTTTTAAGTTTAACACAAGCAGGCAGTTTTAAAACTACATATCTGTTAAAAGACAAACACATTTTGCCTGATCATGTAGCGTAAAGCTATCAGCTATCATTACTTTAACAAGCACATCAGAGCTTTATACTCACCCGTAACTCTTCGAACATCTATCATTTGGTCATAATGTTAAAGGGCAAGATTTCCTAATAATATTCTTGCGTCTGCTGAACTTGAGCCAAGCTAAAATTTTGGATGACTCTAATGAACCTATATTTCTTATTCTTATCACTTTAATATGTGTGTCTTGCTTTTGCATTTGCACTGCGTTTATTCTAATAATCTTCAGTTCAATTTATGATTGGATATGGTGGTCAAAAAATCTTTTGATCATATAACAAAAAAAAATAAAAAATAAAAAATATATATATATATATATATATATATATTCAGATAGTTAATAGTTTTTGAGGGCGGCACAGTGGCGCAGTGGATAGTGCTTTGGCCTCACAGCAAGAAAATCCAGAGTTTGAGCCCCGGGTGGGGCGACTCTGGAAATTTCAGTATGGAGTTTGCATGTTCTCCCCGTGTTCAAGTGGGTTTTCTCCAGGTATGCCAAAAACGTGCATGATAACTTAGTTGGTGTCTCTAAATTGCCCGTTAGTGTGTATCTGTGCACCCTATGATGGATTGGCGCCCTGTCTAGGATTGTTTCTGCCCTCCTGCCCAGAGTTGTCAGGTGGCCACCGGCTTCCCCATGACCCTAAAACTAGGTTTAAGTGGGTATAGAAATGAAAAAATTTAATTTCACCTAGTATGCGTGTCTTTGGACTGTGTGGCATCCCGGCACACCCGGAGGAAACACCGGGAGAACATGCAAACTCTGCACAGAAAGAGTCCATTCAGAGAAGCTTTTTTAAACAAATTTGTTGTTCCACTGTGCTCAGCTTAACCATCAGCCATTTAAGATTTTAAAAACTATTTTAATATTAGATTAATTTGACCCCAGTCAGATATTAAGAAGTCACAAAATCAAAAAGAATGAGCTTTTTAAGCTTTCAGATAAATGTCTGTGTAATAAGCACTGAGCAGTGCTGTAAACACCATTATTTAAATTCTTAAAAACTTACTGAAATACAAAGAAAGAGTAATAAGGAATGTAATAAAAATAAAATGGATCAGTCTGTAATGCAAAGCACAAAATCTCAGCATGGAAGTTTGCTAAAATGTTAGTCTGAGGTCAATGAAATCTAAAATTAGCTCCACTTTCAATGCTCACAACTAAATAACAGTAGACGGGACAATACACGAGGTCTCCATTAGACCAAACCTGATTGCTTTGACAAAGCACATTAGTTGGTTTGTGCTCTTTGTGTCACTCGCAGTGGTTGTGTGCCTGCCACAATGATGGATAGCATTGAGCTGGGACAAAAACGGCTTAAAATTGGCCAAGAGCATGTACAATTATTAGCCATAAGGCTTAGACGAGTATACAGAGGCCTTCAATACATCAAACACATCTTGAGTAAATAGTGTCTACTCATTTATCTGTTTACTCTGCAGCTGGGTGTGCATGTCACCTTGTTTCACCCAATTCATTCACCATTCAACTGATGGTAAATGTAATAAAATTGTACTCTGAATGGTGACAAAAGAAAGTATGAGAGTAACACATGTTGTCCTCTTCCTAAAAACAAGAAAGGACAAGAAATCTCAGGTTCTAAAATGGATCTATATTAGATTTCTAGATGGTATATATCCAAATGTGAAGTCTCTGGAAACAAAATATGTGCAAACACTACCACATTAACTCATTTAAAAGACCTTTCACACAGAGTTTTCGTTCAAGGTTATGGGCTGTGCTCTGTGGACCAGCTTGAGAGTGACAGTAGCCTAGATCCAATAACTGCTGAGTCACCACTCACCACTAGCCATAAGATACTGTATCTTGTAAAAGTCATCACTTAATGTGTGCTGGCCATTAAGTATTTGACAATTCCCTTTCAAATGAGACATCTAAGATTTTATGGCTTGAAATAAGAGTCTAAGAGAACTGACTGGCATGATATTAACTAATGAAGTATATTTTACAGATAGGCCTGAATAAATAATTTGCCTATAAGGCAGTAGTGGAGAGAATGTGAATAAATGAAATGAGCAAAAATACACAAAAGACTTATCAGCCTATTGCTTTAAGCATTCTCCTCCAGTCAGCATTAGTCTAACACACATTCCCAACCAGAAACATACATAGCATTGTTCTTCAACCAGCAGCGTGTCTATAATCAGGTACGATGCGTTTAACAATCCTCACACTAGCTGATGGAGTAAAAAAGTTATAAAACAGTATATATCTTAACTGGCTTTCAAGTGTTAGGGGTTCGGATGAGGATGCCCCTGGCACAAATAGATCTGCATGTTCATCTTGTATATTAAGAGAGACATACAGCTGAAGAGTCTTCATTACAATTGTAAATTTCTGCCCCAGGGCCTCCAGCCCAATGCTAGATTACATGAGGTCTGTGCTCACGGACACAGCCTGAGACTGACTGAGAGTCCAGTGCACCTAATTAATTTCATTAGAAAGTGAAGTCATCTTCTAGCAGGAATTAATATTTGTAGCGTCGTGCCACTAATTCATTTCCAGATTTAATTAGCTCTGAGAAGAAATGTTGCTTGGGCAAAGAGGACTTTTTAATTATCAGCTTGGATAAATTTGAAAATGTTGATGCCTGAGGGTTGAGTTAATTAAAACCTGCATTATTTTAACTTTAATTAGTTCCCATCTTTGTTTTGCTCTGCCATATGGCCATGTCCTGTAGTCAAATTTAGTTAATTAAGCTAATTAAGCTAATCATTTTAATTACACAAGACATTGTGATTGGATAGATGATGACTAAAAGTTTATGGCCTGCTACATGTTTTTCATTACGTTGAAGGGACAGTTATTTCTGATTGCTGTTGGCAGAACGTGTGGCACTCCAATAGACTCTGAGATATTAATGACAGAGCATAATTGCATTCCTTGAAAAAACAACATGTCACAAGCACCACTCTTTTAAATTTAGAGTCTCCATGTATTAGCATTGTGTAGAGCTGTGCGTGCTGATGGAGGTTCTGTCTGATTAAATGGTACAGTTGGTTCTGTCAAATAACAAAAGCCCATCTTCGTCTCTCTCATTCTCAATAGTTCTATCTTTCTCGTTCTCTTCATTTCTCTTGCCCCCAGCCTTGTCATATTTGCCTGTGATCTATTGCTCATGTAGTGACACCACAAAGCTTTGAGATTAAACTTTATTAAATTCACTAATGTAAATGTATATAGTGTGACATAGACTCCCAAATAACAAAGTTCTCCAGTAATTTCCAGTCTCTTGATCTGAGTGACATAAGATCCCAAATTTGTGCTCATTCAAGTTTATTATGCTACAGCATTTATAAAAGTTAGACATACTAATAACTTTTGATTTCTTCTTAAGGAAGAACGTGAATATACACTAACTTGTTATGTAAAATCACATGCTGATGCTAAACAGTGCAGCTAAAATAAAAGTAATGACGAACATGAAAGACATATTTGAGATCATGGTGGACGTTAGACTTTCGGAGCAAGCAGAATCTTACATATTTGGGATCAGTGGTAAAACTTTTAAAGTGTTATGATTTTGTTCTGACATCATACATTTAATAAATTATAACATTACTTGTTGTATATACCATACATTCCGCCCATGTTTTTTAATTTCTCCATGTCATTTCTACTAGTTTCTTTTCCTAAATATCTTGTAGAGTTAAAAATACTGGTTCGTCTTCTACTACATTTTAAAGCTCACTGTCTAGTTTTCTTGTCTTTAAAATCTTACATGAAATTAGCAATCAATTTTAACAAATCTATCAAATCTAAAAAAAATAAACTGAGGAAAAACACTTTATATTTACAATATGAAAATTATGAGCAATATTAATAGTAATGATAACACTAAATAAAGCAGATTGTCATGACTTTACTTGCTACGAATCTGCATTGCATTGGTTTTCAAGGCAAAGTACCATTTCATAATGCTGTCAATCGAGAAGAGGTCCAGCCTCTTTCTCAATTTTCCAATCATCTTGCAAATGTGAAGCCAGAACACTGAAGAAAGAAGAAAGACGTGTTCAGGCAAAGCTTGTTAAGGATCTCATGGCTATAGATTATGACAACTGAGCAAGTCTACAAATGGCTAAAAAAGGAAAGGAGTTAATGAACCAGAAACTACATTGATACGGTCATGTAATGATGCACCCAGTTGAACACATTAAAGACAGTGTTTTAACAGGACTTTTGGAGGAACTTAGAAATGATGGAAGTCCGGAATATCTTGTATAGACAACATCACAATGTGGACTGGATTATTACTGGCCATAAAAAGGAATTGGAGATAGCTGACTCTGAAAAAAAATACTGCTTACATGAAATTATCCAATCATGTGACAGAAGCACAAGGCATGCATGCAGGTCAAAAGCTTGAGTTAATGCTCAAGTTAAATATCAAAAAGAAAAAAGGGATCTCAGTGATTGTGACATGGGCATGTACTGAGTACTGTATTTCAGAAGCTGTTGTTTTTTTACATATAACATTCTCATGTTTACACAGAATTACAAAAATAACAGAAAAACAGCAGTTCTGTGAGTGGAATCTTCTTGTTGATAAGAGTTGAATGGCCAGACTAGTCTGAACTGACAGTAAGGTTACAGTAGCTATATTACTATTTACAATTCAGCAAAAGCAGCTCATAAACCGGAACATGTAAAACTGTGAGGCAGATGGACTATACGTCATGATCCAATGAGTTTTAAAAGGGGTAAAGGGGTGAAGTTGTACAATGATGTGAATAAAACAGTTTTGGCAATTGAACTTTTTTTTTGCTTGAGCATTGCTTTCTGGTAGACAGTGATTACTAAATTGTAAATAACTGTTTCTAAAATGTCACAGTCATACAAATAAGTGTGACAGATTTGTGTTCGGTCTACTAAGACAGCTCAGAATGGCAGCTTTGTGTCATGCTTTAGTGGCAAAAAGCAGGGCTAAATAAAATAACACATTAGCCATCATGTCAGTGGTCTCCGTAATGGTTAAAGATTTTGGTAGTCCTAGTAACACCACTTAGGTAATTTGTTTCTGTGTATAATTGTCTGCTATTTAATTAAACCAACTAGTCATTTGTGCTTGGGGTTCTAAATAAAGTCTGTTGCCATGAAACATGGGAAGTCTGTGTTGCGTCTCATTGGATTAAAGGGGAACAACTTTGTAATTTTATCTGGAAAAGGTGACCTTGATTGCCAAGTGACCGCAGCAGCTCAGACTCTAACCAAATGGCCCAGGATAATAGAAGTAATGTTAGCTGGTAATGTATTTTTTTACCTCAGTTTATATACATGGAACATAATTTCTCCTGTCATAGTGCTTAAGCACATAAACATATTCTGTCATTTATAATATGTACTATAAAATAGAATGTTAAAAGACCCACATGAATTACAACTAAAACACCGTCTAAAATAGTAGTTTTAGATTGTATTGTTCAATTTTTTAGTAATGAAAAGTTATAATTGAAAGTAGATTTAGTAAGGCCTGAGGTTGCAGTAAGTAGTGAGACACATCACATCAAGGAGATCCTGGGTTTGATTCCTGGATTCCCTGTGTGGCGTTTGTCTGTTCCCACTGTGTCCGCATGTGTTTCCTCTGGGTGCTCTGGTTCAAAGACATGTAGTAGGCTAATTGGTGCCTCTAAATTGACCTTTGAGAGACCTTTGAGTGTGTGTGTGTCCTACGATAGACTGGTAGCCCTGTCTTGGGTTCTTTCAGCCTTGCACACTGTACTGGCTGGGCACCGGCATTGCCTTGACTGTGACTAGAATTATGTGTAATGTGTATCATAATGGTTTAGAATCTAAATTAAATGCATATCAATTTGAAGAATAAACCTGTTAATCCTACACATATAAAAATCAAAGGCATACCTAATAAAAGCTGTAATTTAAACAGTATTCACACAGAATCCACTTTATGAGCTGCACCTGTTGAACTAACACATATGTCTAATCAGCCAATCACATGACAGCAGCTCAGTGCATTTCAGGAACCCAACATGGTCCAGACACCACAATGATGTTCAAACCAAGCATCTAAATAATAAGGAATGGTGAATTACTATATTATAACTTTCCAGCACGGTGGAGCAGTGGATAATGCTGTCGACTCACAGAAAGAAGATCCTGGATTCAAACCCCGGGTGGGGCGACTCGGGAGTTTTCCCTGAGTTCAAGCAGGTTTTATCCAGTTATTCTGGTTTCCTCAAAAATTTCAAAGATATGCATGATAGGTTAATTTATATCTCTAAATTGCCCATTAGTGTGTAAATATGTGTGTGATTGTGTGAGTGTGCGCCCTATGATGGATTTGCGCCCTGTCTAAGGTTGTTCTTGCCCTTGCACCCAGAGTTGCGAGGTGGGCACAGGCTTCCCCGTGACCCTAAAACTAGGATTAAGTGGGTATTATAACTATTATTATTGGTGACTACGAATGTAGCATGGTTGTTAATGCTAGATGGGTTTGTCTGTTTTAGAAAATGATGTCCTACTGCAATAATCATAATAATTAGTTTGATAATAATTAGTAAGTGGCAGTTCTCTGGAAAAAAATGCATATTCTAGAGCACAGAGAAGAATGGCCAGAAAGGTTTGAGCTAACAAAATTAACCCAAACAACCACTTGTTGCATACGTATGCAGAAGAATATATCAGTTTAAACTTTGATGCAGATGCGTCATAGCATCAGAGTAAGAGAGCGTGGTTTCTCAGGTCAGATAAGAATAGGCAACTGAGGCTAACAATTCGCATTGCATAAGCAAAATATGTGATTCAGGCTGCAACTGGTTGTGTAATTGTGCGGTAGATATATTCTCAGTATACTTTAAGACCCTTGAATAAACACCACAGCCCTACCTAGACTACCGTTGTTGACTTTTCCATCCCTTAATAACCACTTCGAATATATATTGTACTGGCTACTTCCAACAGGATATGTTGTGTTCCATGGGCGAACACAACATATGACTTGCTATCTTGGTCACAGATGCACCAGCAAGACGTGCACCAACAATTTGTCCTCTTTTGAACTCTGGTATGTCACCCATAATGTTGTGTGCATCTTACTGGTGCAATGTGCAATTAATGAAGATTGGCCACCAGGCTTGTCTAATTTAACCTTGCACACTAATATGACAGGTGTTTCAGTTTCATTGTCTAACTCCTGTAGTTATTCTTTGTACTAGTATGTTTTTCATCATTTCACTAATTTCACCATTGTCAATACCATATTTGTTTCTGTCCAGTAAATCTGTTAGTTTTGTGTAATTTTATGCCACCATCCAGTTGGTGACTTTTAGACAATCATCACACACGAGTTAGTACACTGAGATTGTGATGAACTCTACATTCCGATACTGCTAAAACTTTGTTTAGTTGTCCTGGCACTAAATTAGTTGCCCATTAAGAAGTTGACATTATGTATTTTAACACAAGCAATCTCCCCTTGCAACCAAATCATTTTTTAATGATGTGCAATATTTGTGTGTAGCAGCTAAACTGTACAGGCGGCTTACACTGATCAAATACAGGATGTTTAAAAATCAGTAATAAATGCATGCTTTTAGCACACAGTCAATAATTGCCATAGTGACTAAAATATGGCATTGACACAGTTACACACCATTATAAGTGTTAGGGTACAGTTTTGTTTAAAATAATAGCAGTCTAACACCACTATCACGTTTAATTTGATTTCACCATAAAAGATAATACAACATGGGACAAAAATTCATGACTAGGCATAGCCGTGAAGTGGGCAACCAAAAGAAACAAATGTCATGACATGTACCCTGCTAAATTGGTGTAATTGACTCATTTAACAAAAGTGTGAAGTTTAAATTCCTTCTGTGAAGCAACAGTGTCAATTATGGCCTGTAGTTAAAGAAGGAGTGCATGCAAATAGGTTTTGTGTGAGCAGACTGTCATTTAAAGCATTACAAGATGTACTATGCATTACTATTCGTGTGACGAATAAAATTTCATTAGTTAAAAAGTGCAGAAAATAATTGACTGCTCAGTTAAGATTTCAAAATGGCAAAAAAACAAGGAAAAGAATAGGAAATATGAAAAGAAATACCATCTGCATACATTATAGAATAACAAGAATGGCAAAGCACCCAATGATCAGCTTCAGGGATATCAAAAGAACTCTTAGTGACCTGTGTGTATTGCAACAGTCAGAAGATGCCTAAAATCAAAACACGGGAAGAGGGCATGTTGCATTAAGCTGAAAAAGAAATGCCCTTAAAATGGGTATATCAGCAGGGCAATAACCCCAAACACACCAGGAAGTAGGTAAGATCCTGGTTCCATCCAACAAGATTAATGTTATAAAATTTTCAGCCCAATGCCCAGAACTTAATTTGACTCAGAATTTGTGGAGTGACATCAAAAATGCTGTTTTTGATGCAAAACCTAAGAATGCCAAAGAACTCTAGAATGTAGTCCAGTCAGATTGGTCTGGATGTTAGTTGACTCCATTGAAAAGCAGTTATCAGAAATACATGTTATATAACTAAATACAAGGGTTAGACAATGAAACTGAAACACCTGGTTTTAGACCACAATAATTTATTAGTATGGTATAGGGCCTCCTTTTGCGGCTAATACAGCGTCAATTTGTCTTGGGAATGACACATACAAGTCTTTCACAGTGGTCAGAGGGATTTTAA
>JAOUQV010000014.1:10312492-10329060 GCA_028565295.1 Aspidoras spilotus | reverse complement strand
TTCACTGCACGGATGGGTTAAATGCAGAGGACCAATTCCGCTGTGTGCAAAACATAGTGGCAAAATGTATCACTTTCTTTACTTTCAAGGTGTTTTGAGTTTAATCCAGGAATATAGTGCATATGATGAGAATACTGTTTTACCAAGTTCTGTTCTTGTTGATGGAATAATTAAATGTAATTTCTCTAATAGCCTTGTACTGTAAACTCTAGTATGATATGTACGTAAAATAAAAATATAAAAGGGTAATTTATCCATTAATGCTTTTGCAATGAGAAAAAAAAAATCAATGAGTGACATTTTCTTCTAAGGGACTATAGTGACCTAAGGTTAGGGCCATAGTGAGTCCTAGCCACTGCACCTAAATGAAATTTAAGGCTGAAGGCTGAAAAATGAAAAAGAGTGCATATAAATTAGGTCACCATAATAAAACACTGACAAGAATATGCTCTGTGCCAATCTTTTTCTTGCTGAATATGGCAAGCTCTTATAAATAAAAGCATAATTTATTTTTTGGAGGCTTTCAATATGGACCCCAAAAGAATTTTTCATCTATTGAAGTTTTTTATTTATTTTTTTCAAAATTAAAAATTCCCAAAAAATGACCAAATAGATTGATCTGGCTTTCCTTTATATTTTTTGGGGGGGTCAACCATGGCTAATTGGATAGGGTGGAGGGCTAGGAACTTAGCTGCTCCCCGTGCGCCTCAACGGGACAGTCCACTGCTCCGGGTGTTAACACCTGGATGGGTTAAATTCAGAGAATAATTTCCCTATGGGGATCAATATAGTAATCAAAATAAAATCAAATTAAAAAAATAGTTTTTGTTGAACATTTAATAAAACGTATTATGTTGTTTCGCAGGGTGTAAAGGAAATATTATGGCGGCCCACATTCTTAATAATCTGACCACAAGGCAATAAGTGTGTGGATGTGCTGATCGGCGTTTAGGAGCACTAAAAATTCAAACCTGTGTCATCAGAAATGAGGGGTGATCCATCCGTGGTGCAAAATTACAATTTGTCTTGGGTCAATAGGGTTTAATATTTATCGCAGCTCTTGAGGCAAAGCGCAAATGAATCAATGTTATCAATACATAATTAGTCTGAAATGTGAAGGCAGTAGAATTACATCTGAATTTTGTTTTACTTTTTTTCACATGCACACACTCTTCTCATACCACCCCCCCAATCACCCCCCCTTCACTCACTTAACCAACACCGAGCTTGCGTTAGCAGTCCTCTCATTATATGGAGCTGACATTAATTGTGACAAATTAGCCTTCACCGAGACTGAATTGCTCTTGTCTTGCAGGCCTGACCTTGGGCCTGAAGGCTTTCGGTGAGCGAGTTAAAGTGCTTTTAGATCTGCTGTCATTTTTCCCCCTTTAAAAAGCAATTCTGCTGCTGTCACGCTTCCTGTGTCATCCTCTCTGGATAACAACCAGACATTTAGTTACTCACGGTGTCTGTAGATAAATATACATGCTAAGCTAAAGGCTTAGCGACACACAGCAGTCAGGTCCATATGCAGTGAGAGTTATGATGGGAATGTACATTTATTACTCATATAAATGGCACGAGACCAGAAATGGAAGCGGGTTCAGTGAACAGTACGAGGACTCTTATTGCAAAACAACAATCACACCGGCAAACTTATCAAAAATGGCAAAGAGAAAGAATCAGCAGCGAGGAAATTTCATCAAATTAAATTATAAATGATAGTTTTTAATGAGCACCAGATGTCTGATGTAGGCAAAGTGCCACAAATATAGCAGTAGGATACTTTTCAAAATATAAAATATCACAATCTGAAAAGTGGCTGAAGAGGAGTAGTGCTACATTAAAAAAATCATATTAAATTAAAATGGACTGGCTTTTAATTCAACACGCATTGATAAAGCAAGTTAATAATAAAGGTATAAGAAGATTAACTGGTTGCTTTAAAGAAAAGCCAATTCATTCCATACATTACTTATCCAACAAAATATAATAGAAAATGTTTTCATATCAGTAAAAAAAAAGAAACATATTACATAACGCAACGCTTTTCAGATTAAACATAGACATTGTGAAAGCTGATCAGATCAGATTTGCTAGTAAAAAGAAGCAAGCACGACAGTCAAAGTCTCCAGAAGAACTGTTTTATATCCGTCTAGTCACATAACAGATACTTCACTTATAAAACTGCACAAATTGGACCTTGCTACAATGTTTAATATAAATGCACACCAGGTATAGACGTTCTCTAAATAATTACTGTTAATTACATTTTATAGAGTTTTCTTTTATGTAGAAACATGTTTATTATTTTAGAATGCATCCTTGCTTTTCACAGAAATGTCCAGTAACTATTCCAATCATTTGAATTACATTTTAGTTCTGTAGACATTTTAGCAAAGCAGCTTTACAGAACTCTTGAACAGTGGCTATGTGCATCATGGAGAATCTGGCACAATTCTTCCGGAGTCTTTGTCACATTGTCTTCTTTGTTTTTGCAGCAGAACCCAACAGACTACGAGAAATGTGTATTAAAAACAATAGGGTGTCTATGACTTTTGCACAAGACTGTACATTTTTCTATTTATAAGAGCAGCGCATGAAAATGCACCTTCCTTATTAGCAGTCTTGTCTTTAAAACAAAACTAAACAAGCTAACTAATCTTTAATATGCCAACGTGCTCTGTGGGCTATGCATTAGCTGATTGAGCATTCCAATATTATGGTCAGTTTTTATAATGTCATTAGGTTCTTGTTATAGTGAGTAAAAATGATTGGTCAGTGATCTATCACCCAAAATCCCAGCTCCCTAAACCATTCTTTGTATGTTCTGTAGTGTGTTTACAAGAAGAGCGGTGTGAAGCAGAGATAGTGATGTTTACCTTCTGATCAGGAAGCAGTGGGTTTGTCTGCAGTGAACTCAAGTGTCCGTTCATGAGCGCTGTGGGTCGATCATGTTCACAGAACAAGCTGCCGTTGATGTAGTGGAATCGGTCTCCAGGGACCAGACGGTTCCGGCAGGTAGAACACGTGAAACACTGTCAGAGAGTAGTGACAATAGACACAATTACCCAAAAAATGCAACAGTTAAACTTTCACTCACACAAACAGTCATGATAATGAAGCTGTGACTGACAGAGGAAAGTTTGTGTATCGTCATTAATATATGAAAAAGTTCAAGAATGATGAGAAGAAATATGTTATGATGGCTATTATCTTAATTGTACTTATGATCATAATAATACATGTACATGATTTCAAATATTAATAGTACACACTCTGCTGTTTATATGCATGTAATAGGAATGTAATAATCTCCCATGTGTGCAGGTAGATTGAGAGATCGAGAGGCATGTTACCTTGAGGTGGTACACATTGCCCTGTGCTCGCATGACCAGTTCACTGGCTGGGATGGACTGGCCACAGGCACTGCATGCTCCGCTGTTTCCAAATAACCTGTACACACACAAAAGCATACACATACACACACACACATAGACAAAAAGTTAGCTACAGGGCAGACAGATGGCAAAATATTTATTCGCAGAATATAATTATGGCTTGTAGCTGCTGATATTTAACGCTAACACAGACAGACATACAGATAGATAGAGAGGGGGCAGATAGAGAAATAGACTGAGAAATAAATGGAGGTAGATATATACATAGAAATAATAGTTAATAGTTAATATTAATATAACACAATCAACTTATATAGCGCCTTTCAGAGTTTCAGATTTAGCGCCTTTGAACCCAAGGAAGCTTCACACAAAAAGATAATTATACAAACCAAATCATATAGTATATATAGACACACACACTATACTGCCAAAAGTATTTGCTCTTCCATACAAATGATCAGAATCAGGTCTTCCAATCACTTTCATGGCCACAGGTGTATAAAATCAAGCACCTAAGCATGCAGACTGTTTTTACAAACATTTCTAAAAGAATGGGTCGCTTGCAGGAGCTCAGTGAATTCCAGCATGGAACTGTGATAGGATGCCACCTGTGCAACAAATCCAGTCGCTCCTAAATATTCCAGTCAACTGTCAGCTGTTTTATAAGAAAATTGAAGTGTTTGGGAATGACAGCAACTCAGCCACGAAGTGGTAGGCCACGTAAACTGACAGAGCAGGGTCAGTGGATGCTGATGCGCATAGTGCAAAGAGGTAGCCAATTACAATAGACCTCCAAACTTCATGTGGCCTTTAAATTAGCTGAAGAACAGTGCGCAGAGAGCTTCATGGAATGGGTTTCCGTAGTCGAGCAGCTAAATATGTGAGTCAAAAAAGGTGCGTGAATACTTTTGGCAATATACTTGTTGTGTGTGTGCATAGAGAGTGAGAGAGAAAAAGAAAGAGAAAAAGAGAGAAAGACCATAGAAAAGAAAAATAGTTATAAACTTCAACAATCTGAACAGTTCAGAAGTATAAGGCTTCATTTTGAAATGTAAACAGTTCTTACTATTCGAAACTTTGGAAAGGCAGATTTAATATATGTACGATGGCGGATTGACTGTCTGTTTACACTTGACTGTAATAATGAAATCCTGAAACACTGAAGCTTGGTTTATATCATTGCAATCCTGTGCCTGCAGCACCAGCAACACGCACACACTTACACACACCCACAATCAAATGGCTTCTTCAATTTGTCTGATAATGTAAAATATAAAATTGTAGCAATGGCAGCAGTCCACCAATGTCCACCAATATCTTGTAGTGCTGCGTATGTATTGTCTCGCCTGTGTATTACCTTCAGCGCTCATTTTTTTTCGATACCTATAATAACCTGGAACATAAGCAATCAGGACCTAAGAGCATTTGATTGTACATGTAGGGGGAGACGTAGTGCTTTAGCCATTAGGAGACAGTCGCGTGCTCGGTTTCCATTAGAAACCCTCGGCTAGCCCGACCTGATGTATAACGTGCATGGGTTAACCTTTTCAATCACGGTGTCAACACTTTAGATTTGCTAGCGCTCATCGCTTTTATCCCTAACGCTCTCACTCCGCTCTCTCTCTCTCTCTCTCTCTCTCTGCCTCTTGATAATCAAATGCTTGCTCCTGCTTCTCTTCTATCTGCCTTCAGAGTCCACAATTTAGATTACTTCATCTCACCGAGCAACAAACTGAATGAAATTTCGATTTGAGCCGAAAGTAATTTACTGGGATCTGGACCCATTTGTCATCATATCTCACTGGTGTTTGCTCTATCAGTGCACTTTTCCTATGCAATCACATAAGACCACAGCATCTGACAAGCTCTGGTGGGAGGGTGTGAGAGAGAGTGAGATAGAAAATGTGGAAAAGAAGAATGAATGGAGGGTTCGTCGGTGGGAACGTGAGGCAAAAAAAAATGTCTGAGACTCCAAGACAGAAAAGGGCAACCCTAGAAAGTTCACAAAACTTTCACTGAATAAATAGTCAGAGGAAATGAGATGGATATTTAAAAAAATGTGGAATTAGTGCTGGTTCACTTTGCCACCTAACTGTAATTTAATTCCTTATAAACTTAGTATGCGCATTGCTAATGTGAGAATAGCAGCTTGATTTCACAAGCCTCCTGTTTCTGGAAATCTCCCTTTGCCTTGCATGTTTTGCAGCTGAGTGTTCCAGTGACAGAAAAAAAGAAATGTTGCTTTAATATTAGACCTTAGATCACTGCTCATAGGCAAGCAGAGAAACAATTTTTGCTGTGGCATCGATTGGGGAGGCTCAATCAAAACTCAATTTCAAAAGTAATTAGCTTCAGGCCTGTGACAATAGCGCGTCTTCGACTGCGTAAACTGAACGGACGAGCCGTGGAAAATGTCAAAGGGATATCTTTAAATGCTGCCATTCTCCTTAACTGCCAAATGACATCTACCTTAATCTTCTGATGCTTCAGCTCGGAAAAGCTTTTTCACACATTCAAACCTTCAGCATTTACTCACACTGTTTACAGTGTTGCCCTGTTTGGGCAGGGATGTTTTTTTTAATTTCCCTTGTGTGGATATCTTTAAGAAAAACTGAGAAGACATGGGGGAGGCAGGATTTCATTTTATCAGTGTGAGCTATATGTAGTGGGTTAATGATTTGACCAGGGGTTGGCTCCTGATAGTATTTGATTTAAGGGCCTAAAGGCGTTAGGTGCTCAATTAAGTCGCTATCAGTCTGCCCTTGGCCTCTAATGGTCTCTATCTCTCTCCTTCACCATTGAGCTGCAGTGTTAGGAAGAGGAAGGTAGAGCAAGCCAGGGTCAGTATAATTAAAGCCTAGGGACTCTTTAATTGCAGTCACACTGCTGGTTTTCACCGCTTTCTCTCCAAACTGCGCTGTTCTCTGCCTTAGTTGTTCTCATTCTTTCTTGACTCATCCAGGCTGTTCGCCTTGAAGATCAATCACACATAACGAAAAGATGGTCTTGTCAACGAGACATCACAGAATGTTGATTTATTAACGTTTTCCATTGCAGAGCAGAAGGATAAAAACAGACGTTCCCGACCACGTCTGTCTTTCATAAGAGAAATATTTGGAGCTGTCTACACTCCATCGAGCGATGTCTACTGGATTTAATTTGGATGCTGGCTGTGAGGTGAATTACAACCTAGTGGAGCAATTTAGGGCCATCTGGCAAATGCTGGCCTCTTAGGCAGAACCTTTTGAGCAGAGTGATGTAAGGTAGTACAACAATGATTTCGGCATCACAGTCCATTATAAAAATGCCTCTCAACATTAGCAGCCAAAGAACCTTAAAAGCACCGGGCTTGATACTTAAACTCGGCTTTGCATAATGGCAAGGCTACATTAGACGAAAAGGTGGTGGGAGGGATTGAGAGCGGAGAGGGAAAACGAGAGCGACAGGAAGGGAAGGAAAGGGAAGGGAAGGGAAAGGAAGGGAGGGGAGGGGCAAAAATGCAGCCAAATTACACTTGGTTAATTCAGAGTAACAGATCTAGTCCCTAGTGTATTGAAGTCCTTGAATTAATTCTGTTATGACAAATCAAGATAAACGTTTCTCCTAAATTGCATGCGATTTAATTAATTTCTGGGATCCCAGGTTTTTTTCCCCTCACAGCCTAATAGTTCACATGCTCATGTGCTGTCACTGTGCTCGAGTGGGCTAACTTTAAAGTGATATTAAATAACCAACTATTAGATTTACCTCGCACGTTCTATTGGAAAAGTGCCATTTAATTACCAGGCCTATTCAATTAAAAAGGCAGTGTCCCCTCTCCCTCCACCCACCCCTCATGGTCATGGGATATTTTACAAGCAAAATTAATTTTCCCTCCATCACTTTACTTTCTGCTGCCTGTACAAATAACGCATACCCCGAGCTTAGAGGTACATCCCAAACATAGACTGTAAGATCAGTCAATGTTATCAGACTGCAATCAATAAGCAAATTAATAGTGTTAGCATTAATACACACAATGTACATTACCTGTTGTGCACATCTTTCCAGGATTACTTTTTGAACTGCAACGTGCGATAAACTGAACATTGGTTCCAGGTTAAATGTATAGCGATTGTGTCCATTTGTCTCATCTGCTTGTATGAATTAGATGGCCATCATCCCAGGCTATTTACCTCATCTCCCATTAGAGGAAATGTGATGCATTTTCACTCACAGTGTCCCAATCAATCGGCTGAGTGTTTCTGCGTTGGCGGTATTAATATAAGCCAGTTGGGATATATAACTCCATTATTTACACTGCAAGGCCAATTTAATAATCCATTATAAAAATAAGACAGGCCCCTTTAAAGCCTCCTCCCAAGAGGGGAATGGGCTGTGGAATAATCCCCTTTACTTTTCTCTCTCTCTCTCTCTCAAAAGCCAATTTGGTTAATTAAATGTTTTGTTTGCCATGCGGCTCTCGTTCATTTCGGACACGTCATTGGGAGCGAATCGGAGCCAGAGACTAGATCTCATTAGATAAAACCCATCAGGACTAAAGGAAAATGGAGGGGGACTCTAATTAAAGCTTTTAATTGTGTGCACTTGCTGTCAGATGTTTTACCTCCCTCTCCTCTCTCTCTCTCTCTCTCTCTTTCGATCTCTCTCACTTTTTTCTCTCTATCTCACCCACTCTCTTGTCCTCTCCTCTTATCTCTCCTCACATCATCACAGGCCTGTGTGAGCAGCACACTAATTACAAAGAGAAAGGTGCAGGCACTTTTTCCCCTCCCTGTTCTTTTTAATTAGGCCTGGAGGCCGAGCTTGGCCAGCACTCGATCCCTCCAGATCAGGTGCAGTGGAAAGAGTCGAGGCTTTCGCCATTTGCACTCGTCCTCTCACTTTTTTGCCCTGGTGCACACCTGCTCATCACCACCTAGCAGCACTTGATCCATCTCACATCACAAGCCAAGATAAACACTCACTAATGACTAGGTTGCCAAGTCCCTCGCTCTCTCCCTTTCATCTCTAGACATCACCCTGAAAGTCCAAAAATGTGCCCATAACAGATGAACTGATAAATTGTAATGGAAAAATAGCTGAAGATAAAACTTTTGCCTGCATTTCATTATTAACATAAACTAGTTGTCCAAAGTCTAAGTCTAAATATCAACAGTTCAAGTGCATTTCACTTGCCCTTGCCGAGGTCAAACTGCTGAATGACTGCCATGTCAAATCAGGCAACACCAGGTGAGTGAGACTACAATGACCTAGCCTTCACTTCTAGTGTCAGACGGCCTGATGTAAATATTTTAAAAGGCCTTTTTAACTAATTACAGAGTCTTATTCTTGTTCACAAACATGCCAGACTGGACAAGAAAGCCTCTTTAAATTCCTGCACACATCAAATTTGGCCTAGCACTTGTTTTTAAAGCAAGTGCTGCCGTGGTTCTCACTTTTCTGTGCTGAAAAAACAAGTTCCGCAGATGTTCTGAAGAAAGAATCCCTTTCGTCTCAGGCTCAGCCAGCATGTCAATTGCTTGACCTCTATCAGGGAGAAGACTTTACCCACAATAGTTTAACGAGCACTGCTGTGACAGAATCTGAGACACATGTTTCGTGGGACACCCAATACCTTACGAATTTTCCCAAAATGTCCTGCACCCTTCTCAACATTACATTCCAAATGTTATTCCACATAGCAATCAAACAGCCCAGACACCCATATGGACAACTTCTGAGATCTAAGACACTCTTAGATTAAGAGGCACTCAGTCCATTAGACTGCAATACAATATCTTATACGCTGCCTACATACAAACATTTGCTACTCTTTATCAGATAAAACAATACACACTTCACTATGCCCTTATTTCTAACAGCCCTATGCAGATTTCTGGGATCTTATCTCTTGGTATCTAAAAATGGACAGGAACACATCACACACGTGCATATACACACAATGTAAAAGTTCTGACCTGATGTAGTCATTTCTGCACAGGATCATGCCGCTCTTGGTATAGCAGGAGGTGCCGATCTCGCCGAGCTGGGCTTGGCAGCAGGAGCATTTTAGGCAGCGGCTGTGCCAGTAGCTGTCCATGGCGTAGAGGAGGAAGCGGTCTGCAATCTTCCCTCCGCAGCCCGCACAGCGCTTCCACGACATAGTACCAGCTCCAACTGGTGCGGACTGAGCACTGCCTCCTGGGTTCACCATCGTCTCTGCTAAAACACAAAATAAAACTTAAGCGGAGGGTTCATAATCAGCTATCCATAATAAGGGGAAAAACTTTTTGGTGGTACAGAAGAAATAACCTATAATTTTAGCAAAAATGAAAATAATATTACAAAAAAACAAAGTTCCAAAAGTAACTGATATTATCACTTTGTGGTCTAATTTTAAGCAAGTAAACAATTTTATTTTTTACCATAAACAGAAGCATTTTTTTTCCAAAGTAAGACCTATTCTGAAGTTCATTAGGATTATGAGGACCTTTTTCTTTGGACCTCATAACGCAGGTCTGTATCTCAGCCTCGTTTGAAGCAATAATCTGCCCTTGATCCTTATCTAAATGCTGAGGTTGAGGATGAGGTTGGTGATGAATGTCTGCTCGCCTGATAACATTGGGGCTGCAGGAACAATTAAAGAGGTGCTGCATGGCTTTTGTCGAGCTGCTTAAATTGCTTTTAAATAGCACATTACCCTGAGCTGAGCCATTCTTCATGCTGGGTCAATGTTTTCTCTCTGGCTAGGAGAGTGGTACTGCGAATAGAGGCGTAGCAGTTCATGCCCATTATTAAAGTTGTATGAGGTGTTCACAAGTGCATATATTGGATTGAGTGTGTTCTGTATTAGACTAGAGAACACCTGTATTATTGTATTAGTACCTGCAGTTTTTATAAATAATAACTATGACATAAAAGGACACTGTAACAATGAACTTAACACGCAAAGAGACCTGTATGCCATGTAGGAATTGTTGTTGTTGAGGTTTTTAAAAATGAATGAAAAATTGATCAATTATGAATCTGTCTCTGCATCTTACAGTAGGAATGAATATAAATAAAACACTAAACATGGAGGACTGTAACAATAAAATATGGGAGTTGTTAATACTGTTGTTATACTGAATGTATAATCAATGAACGAATCCTGTGCCTATACACCTATAGACTATTCGATGCAACCGTGTACAGTTAAATGTTGAGAGGGCAAGAGAGACAAACGCACTTGGTATCCTACACATCCGGTTCAACTAATCGAACTAATCGGAGCAATTTCACTTTAATCTTCTCCGATTTCATTCTCTAGTCGGAGAGCAACTATTTACTGAAAGGTAAAGACAGAGAGGGAAAGAGAGAGATGTGCATTGAATCTAAAGCCACATTAGTAAAGGGGGGCTCTTTTAGTAGGACCTCAGTGCTGATCACATCTAAGCCGAGATAACTGGGGAGGAGGAGATGAAGATAAAGCACATCAGAGCACAATCAAGTTTCGTGCGGCAAGGAGGTGCAATTGAACCGACGGAGGCTCATGTCCCGGTATTAAATCATTAAATCTGAAAGTTATAGGATATACAAAATATCAGACACGCCGCAGATCTGATGAATAAATAAGCGGGATTTTAATAGCATTTCCCCTTCACGTAGTCTTTAAGCAAATCAATTAATTGTCCAATGAAGAGACCAGACAATTGAGTGAATAGTTTATAGTTACTGTATACACCCATGAGGTTGATATGTATTGTTTAATGCCATTAGAGAGCAAATCCAAGTTAATTGTGACTCATATTAGTGATGACCTGCCGCTTATTATTTCCCAGTAATACTCACTAATGTATCCAGGAACATTCCTACAAAAAGAGTGGTGTCCGGTTTGCCACAGAACAAATAGGAGTAAAACTCACCTCGTTTTATCTCTTTAACGAAGATCGCTCCGTCGCGTGGGCACCGAGAAAATTCGTGCTTTTCACAGTAATATTCAAACAATAATACTACTACTATTAATAATCTCAGAATGCTAGATGAGGTAAAAAGTCCAAATTCAACGCAGTATTAAAGTCCAAATGTAGTGCCGAAACGTGTTCTGTGCAAACACACATACACTCACGCGCGCACCCGCGCGCAAACACCAAGAACCAAATGGAGTTTTCAGATTATATTTCCACTGATGCCGCCGCGTTTTGAATTCTGTCCCCTCACAATGATTAAATGTCCGTGTCGTCGTTAAGGGCGTTCCAAGAATGACTTGAGCATTTCGTGTGAACCTGAGTGTCTCTTCGTCTTTGTAGCTCCCGGTCTCGTACTGTTCCGTCCTCACCAGCACTCTGTTCCTCTCCGCGCTCTGGCTGCGCTTTTGCTCTACATGTGTCACTGACAGGAGAGGCAAAAAACGGAGAACGTGAACCTAAACGCTGGTTGCCAGATTGCTTACAATAACGAAATATTATTCCCGGTGAAATAAACATAAAACATCAGAAGTTATATTAAATATTTCATATTACGGTAGAAACATATATTACTTACAAATACATTTTTATATAATGCGTTTAATAATAATAATTTAAAGGTTATTTCGAAAGAATTAGAATAAACAATCTGGCAACACAATGCCAAGCCGGCCACCTCTCATTTTTACGTAAATGCACAGCAGCCAATCATATCACGTGCTTTTCCACGCCTGAATAACAAATTAGGCCAATCAGAACACAGTGAAGTTGGCTTCCAGAAGCGCAAAAAGCAAATGACGGTTGTGAAAATATTTATTTTGGAGTGTTGATTTTATTACCGTCTGTAATTTCTTGTCCTGTTTATATATTTCTTTTTTGATGTAATCTAGGGCTATAGCTTAAATTATTGTTTTTTTAACCAAAGGAAGAGAAATAAATGCTCATTGTATCCAGGTTTCACCGCTGAACTGTAGTTACATTTGAAAATGAATTACTACACGGGACATACAGATTGGATACAGAATTTTCTGATAAAATCACGTGTTATGTTCTTCCAAATTCATTAATCCATTGAATATTTTAAAAAGTCAAGGCAGTGTTGAAAAGATCTATCTATGTGTCTGTTCAAAATGTCTCAGAAACTTTAGACTAAATGTAATACTTTAGTTTTTTTTTTATAAATTTTTATAAAATTTGTCACTGCTCTTGTCCCTGCCAGTGCAGCTCTGGGGAGCAACAATATTACGCAGCGAGCCACTCCATGGCAGGGTACACACACACACAATCACACACTACAAGGACCACTTAAGAGCCACCATTTAACCTAGCATGCATGTCTTTGGAATGCGGGAGAAAACCGACGAATGTGTTGTATTCAGAAAATGCAAACCGCAAAGAAATTTCCCGACTCGTCAGAAAAGGGTTCGAACCCGGGTCCTTCTGGCTGTGTAGCGACAAACCTCTGTTCCGCCCATTTTTAATGGAAAAAATAAATCCAAAACACTACTTTGCAAGCCTTGGACACCTTATTGCTTTTTGTGCCATTATTGTTTATACATGTTTATTTTAATCGATTCTGGATGAATGTGATATTTATGTGATGCCCGATTCTTAAAAATTACAAACAAATAAAACAGAAGAATCAATAAAGTAAAAAACAAAGAAGAAATGTTTACATAACTAGGATTACTGGGTTTTGTGACAAAAAAGAAACAAGTGTGAGACAACTGCTTAAGACGATCAGTGTCAGAATATCCATGACATGAAAAGGATCCAATGTCTTAAGTATATGTGAGTCCATGGGGAAAAACTAAAGTATAATGCCTTTAAAATGAAAATATTTCCGTATAAAAGAAAACACTAACTTTGCACTGTGCTTTTTTCTTAAAGAATTTTAACAAGTTTAATTTGCGGAGCATCCAGAGAATCTGCCACTGTCCTACTGGACACTTTGACTGCCACACTTGCTTCTTTTTTGCTCCAAGACCTAGAAGCATCCTGTGGGTTTTGGTGGATGCACTACACTGGGTGCATGGTAAGGACATGCAACACATTGCAAAAGGCCATTAACACTTACAAAAATCTTTTTTTTAAAGATTACAAAACACTTCTGAAGGTTGCAAGTGTACAGGTTAACGTTCTTACATCTGAGCAGATTTTGGCCAAAAAAACTTGTAATAGTCTTGAGTGACCCGTTTTTTCAAAGAGTATTCATATTTTACGTCATTTCTTTCTCAAACTGAAGCCTGATTCCCATTTTTCGGCAGTGTTCGTTCACGTACATGTTCTTACACAGTGGCGCCATCATCTGTCCTCATAAGGAATTACATGAGTAATATAATGGAGAAACAGCCATTTTTACAGTCCTGCACCTGGATTTGCCATGTAATACACAATTGGATTCAGTCTGTTTTCTTGATGAATGTTAGAGAAGCATACACAGCTAAAATGGACTGTGACTGGAGAAACAGGAGTGAAGATGCATTTATTTGTCACATATAGTGCAGAACATTGAAATTCTTTCCCTCGTACATACAATTTTGTTAAAATTAGATATAGTGTTCCTGGAAATTGCGAAAGGACAGTGGCTTTTTGCAGTGCTGGGGCTTCAAGCACTGAAACATCTGTTCCAAGACTGAAACACCAGCCAAAGTGCAACAGTAAAAATCTCAATTCTCCAAGACCCCAGGAAAATGTAGTAAATATATATTGTACAAAACTGTGAACACTTCTCCGGTACATGCTCAGACATGCTGTAAAGAAAGCTACATGAACACTGTAGACTGCTGTATACAATAATACATTTATCAATATTTGTTGTGCTTTTGTCTTTAAACAATGTTTAAAGTAAATAATGTGGTAGGTTTTACAGAGCATCTTGGATAATCTGCCATAGTTCTTCTGAAGACTTCTTCTGTCACAATTTTATCTTTCTTATTTTACAGAAAAAGCCAGCAGACTTGGTTGTGTTTTTTATCTGAAGAATATTGTATATTGTTTTGGAAATAAAATATCTGGAAATAAAATGACCCATTAATTTTGTAATGACCCATTAATACAGAAGTCCATAAAATATACACATTCAACACAAGTGCCTAAGCCTTTTGTACAATATTGTACATCATAACAGGTTCTGACTAAAGTGTTTATGATTAAAACTTGCTGCCATCTATGCCAGGCTAAATAATCTGACATAAAAAGTAAATCATATGTTTGTGACAGAGCCTCAGCGTAGTGATTAGTTCAAGCTTTACTGTCAAGTAAATCTATTTTTACAACTGTTAATTAAATAACAACTCAGAGACAAACACTGGACTACTGACTGGAAGAACATGAGTTCAGATCCCACCACTGCCAAGCTGCCTTTGTTGGGTCCTTAAACAAGCCACTTTTCATTTTTGTGCAAAGAAATAAATGAGCAGAATAAAAGTTGAAGTTGCTTAGATACAAGCATTAAAAGTATAAAACTATCTTTCGATGATGGTCCAACGTTTACCTGAGCTGGGACTATAAATTTGCTCTGTTCGGTTAGAGAAATGTTTTGATGCCGCTGGAAAATGAGAACATTTGATAACATACAGCACAGAGTTTCAGTGGGTACTTAATCAGTTCTGGAACAAACTCACACAATTATGAGTTGCTTCTGGCTTCATTAGTAAGATGTAGAGTGTGAAAGAGTCTCCTGCAGCACGTCTTAATGGTTTAATTGTGCCCAGTCCTAGCTGATTGCAGAGCTCTGTTTGATTTCCCTGCTGGATAGGTAACTCTATTCCACCCAGGATTCGGCCTATTCTCTCATGCTAGAACAATAATTAATTTATCCCAACTATTAAAACTAGAGGGAAATTAGGAGATGATTCTGAATGCTTTACTCAAAGGAAAAAACATTCTTTGTTCTATGGCAGTTTTTAATGAGCTTTTCATAAATAGGGAAGGAAAAATTACTCTTTCTTTTTTGAAATATGATACTCCCCGGATAAAGAAGGAAGAGAGGGTGTTGTTGAAATCCCCAGAGAAAACAGACAATCCTCCTCCTCTCCACATGCACAGTTTTTGGTTACTTGTATTTTATTAATAGTGACTCTTCAAACAGAGCAGATGGGAAAAGAAAGAGCAACAATATGCAATAAAACAGTTTTCAATTGATCCAACTGCTAATAAGTAAAATGCATCAAGCTGAACCGATACACAATATGAAGATTTAGGCAGTTCTGAAGGCAAAAAGGGATCCAGCCTCTTACAAGCAAGGTGTACCTAACAAAGTAGCTGGTTAGTGTTTATTCCTACTTATTACTGTATGTGTACTGCTATCTTAAGAAAACTCTGACTGTTTTTAAATCTGCTGCTAAATTAGAGAACTCTAATTAAATTAGAGAACAGAAACTAGAGTTACTGTTGCCATTCTATCATCTTGAACCAGCCTGCATTGGTTCTCCTGCGACCTCTTACATCAACAAGGCATTTTCATCCACACACTTGCTGCTTACTGGAAATGTTTTTTTTTTTTCGGACCATTCTCTGTAAACCATAGAGATGTATGTGTGTGTTAAAACCACAGTAGATCACCCTCTTCTGAACCCCAATCTGTCTGACACCAACAACTTATGCCATGTTTAAAGTTACATTTCCTTGCCATTCTGATGTTCGGTTTACATTTCATTAAATTGTCTTGACCAGCTCTACATACCCAAATGCACTAAGCCGTGGCAATGGGATTTTGTTCTGGTTGAGATTATATGCATTATATCTGAAGGCCTGTAGATTTTTGTAGAATCACATTTTATGTATAGCACCTAAGTGCTAAGGGAACACTGTTCCAATTTCACTATGTAAACTACTCTCTGTGTATTGTTTGGAAAGACAATAAAAACACATACTTGAGCGGTAGAAGACTAGAGAAATTGCTAAGAGAAATGGCAAACAAATATCAAGCACTATTTAATTCATAAAGCCATTTTCTAAATAAATTAGACTTTAAAACTCATTCTGGCTATATACAGGGGTTGGACAATGAAACTGAAACACCTGGTTTTAGACCACAATAATTTATTAGTATGATGTAGGGCTTGCTTTGCGACCAATACAGTGTCAATTCGTCTTGGGACCGACCCAAAGTGGCTCTTGATATATCACAAAAACTTGCTATCTTGGTCACAGATGCGCCAGCAAGACGTGCACCAACAATTTGTCCTCTTTTGAACTCTGGTATATCACCTATAATGTTGTGTGCATTGCAATA
>JAOUQV010000014.1:10289237-10310124 GCA_028565295.1 Aspidoras spilotus | reverse complement strand
TGTTTTACGCCGGATGCCCTTCCTGACGCAACCCTCACCATTTATCCGGGCTTGGGACCGGCACTAGAAATACACTGCATGTGAGATCATTTTCGCTTAGCAGCCAATAATTTCTACAATTATTTATATGTTGTCCTCTCTCCAATCATTGTCATTATCATAGTTTTTTAATACTTTGCTACTATGTCTGGAATTACCCATTTCTTACTGCAACAGCAACATTTGTTGCCCACTTTTTTTCACAAAGGGCCATAATTGTCACCTGTTTCCTTACAGAATGAATGAACTCACTATTTGAACACCACACTGTTGTTAATTTAAACAGTTGTCCACTTACTCGCTGCTACACATATTCATGAATTTCTTTTCCCATGTTGTATTACCTTTTCTGGCAAAATCAGTAATTAAGCACATTAGTAATGTTAGATCTCTGTTATTTTGAACACAACTGTATGTGCAAAAAGCTGAGTCTTTCAGGAGAAAACATAAGCATGAAATCCTCAGTTCGTCAACAAATGTTTAAAAATAATGTTCCTCAAAGAAACTTTGTAAAGAAGTTTTTCATTTCTTCCTATACATTGAACAAAATCTTTAAATTGTTTAGGGAATCTGAAGAATTTCAGGGTGAAAATGGCAAGGGTGAAAGCCTAAACTGAACACCTCTGTCCTCTAAAACTTCATCAAATACCACCATTGAATATTAGCTGATATAACCACAAGGTATTACTTGATCTTGAATGGACTATCATACACGCAAGTAGTGTGGTCGGACCTGAGTATTTCAAATATATTTTTGAAGTGATAGACATGGTTTGCTCTAGACTAAAGAGAAAAAGGAACATGTAAAGTGATACAGCAAGTTTAAACTGGTTATGTTAGTACCCATTTATGGCTAATACAGAATTAATTGATGAAAAAGCTAGTGGTGAGCATCAGAATTTGACAATAAAAATGACAATGAATGAGACGAAGGTGGCCGAGTCCCATGAATGGCATTTTCTACATGATGTAAACAGCTGGGTGCATGTGCCTAACTTACCTGGGTAAGAGAAGGCACCAGGATACCTTGTGGGATGATGTGCTGGGAAATGTTCTGCTCGAAAAAGCTGGATTCTTGACCATCAGTTAGATGTCATGTTGCTATGTAACTCTTAGTTACACATTATTGCAAACCATGTAGGCTTCATGTCACTCTGTTTTATTTAGTTTATAACAGTAGTAGGTTAAATAGTGTCTCTAAAGAAAGTTCAGTGTGAAGTTTGCATGTTCTTCCCGTGTTCACGCGGGTTTTCTCCAACAATCCAAAGACATGCCTGATAGGTTAATTGGTGTCTCTAAATTGTCCGTTAGTGTGTGAATGTGAGTGTGATTGTGTATGTATGTGTGCCTTGTGATGGATTGGTGCCTAAAGTTGCAGGGTGGGCACCGGCTCCCCTGTGACCCTAAAACTAGGATTAAGCAGTTATTGAAAATAAATGAATGAATGAATGAATGAATGCTCATGAATGGTTTGAGGATCATGCTATTTACATTTACAGACACCCTTGTCCAAAGCGAATAACAAAAGTGCTTTGAGATATACCAGTAAACATACCCTATTCCATAGAAACAGGAAACTAAACAATTATACACTGATGAAACTATAAGGGTTTTTTTTTTTTTAAAGTTTGAGTTGATTCCCCAGACATTCACTAGACCTCGATCCAATCAAGCATCTGGGGGAAATTCTAAACAAATATATATGAATCAAAGGTTTAACTGAACTTCTGCTAACTTTAGCAATCTCTGACTAGTAGTTGTTAATGAGCTGCCTAATAAAATGCTTGGCTCTGTTATTTATGTATAATTATTGGAAAAATTAATGCTTTGCTCCTACACAGCCATAAATACTTTCATGCCTTTTATGACTTTTTAATAATTGTCTGAAAAGACAGCGCCATGGTCTATAAAATACAACCAGTCGTTTAATAATAAAATACATAATAATAATAGGTGGCACAGTTAGGTAGAGCTGCTGCCTAACAGCAAGAAGAAACCGGGTTTGGTCTCTGGGTGAACAACAAATTTCTGTGTGCAGTTAGCATGGTCTCCCTGTGTTAATGAGAGTTTTCTACGGGTTCTCCAGTTTCCACCCATATTCCAAAGATTTCACGTTAGGTTAATTGGTGTCTCTAAAGTGGCCCTTAGTTTGTGAATATGCGTGTGACTGTGTGTGTCCTACGATAGAGTGGCTTCCTGTTTAGGTATGTTCCTGCCCTTGTGCCCAGAGTTGCTGTGTGGGCACCAGCTGGCCAACGACCTCGTATGGTTAAGGAGGAAGATAATAAATTATTAATAATAATATACTGTACAATAATTATTATTAATAGTTTAGTTTTCTGCTATATTATGCTTTGAAAATAAGTAGTTAGTAGAATGTAATTGAAGTACTGTAGGTATTAAATAAAACTTTGTACAGCAGGAACACTGCCTGTGCACCGGTAGAATCTTTAGGATTAGAAAATTATTATTCAAATGAAAGGTAATTCTCTATTTTAACTGTATGGCTGTTTGGTGTCACTTTAAATGTGCACACACAGACACACACACACACACACAAACACACACTGCTGAGCCCCCTCTAATTATGTTGATCAGAATAGGTGCAGTCTGTGAAACAACATCGCTCTAATGAAAGCATACCAATCCTTAATGAGTCACTACGTCTTGTGAAAAAAAGTTCATAATTATTCAACCCAGCACAACGGGAGACTAAAATTCATCAGTCAAAGCAAATTAGCCCAGCTCCATTACAGAGCAACGACATCTTGCAGCGACGCTCGCATTATTAGGTCTGTACACCAATCTCAGTAATTGGGGGCATATTTCACTTGGCTGTGGCCCTACTTTATTCAACAACTGCTTTTATCTGTTTTATTCACCCAACACCTTCCAGGGTCCTGTGCAGCCTCAGAAAACAGAGCAACATTTTTCCAGCAGCTTTCAAATTGTGGAAAAAATAAACAACAGGCAAAAATACTATTTTCTGTGTGAATTATTGACAAGAAGAAAATTGAAACGCTTGCGGATCAGTGCACATCTGTATCACCAGACGTGCTTCAATATCAAATGTCAATGATTTTACAATACTATTCATTTTACAGACACTTATCTGCAGACAAGTGATTGTAATTCATTTTTAGGCCAATGATTTATGGCACCATATAAAAAAAAGTCTATGCTCTATGAACTATAGAAACAAGTGTGTTTGCCTCATGTAATGTAAAGTTTTGCTAGTCTAACAGTGCTGAGATACTGGATTCACTTTCACATTCACTAAATAAGCTTAGTCTGAGGTATGCGAATGTTAGTGCCAGCTTAAGTCTTTTTCTTAACAAGGACTAAGGATTCAGCCTGGGAGACTCCATGCTGACTACCTTCTCTCATCTTCTCTCATCCTTTCTTCCCTCCATCCTGTCACCGAGAGCCTCAACAGCAGGAAAGGATGAGAAAATATGACTTCCTCAGCTTTTCAATGCTCATCAAATGAGGGAGGAATGAAAGAGGTGCATTGTCCTATCGGGAGTGGGGGGGTTCTCAGAGCGTCACTGTGGCTGTAGATCGGTGGCTATAAGCAGAGAAGATCATTTCAGATGGATGAAAGATGTTCCGTGCCCCCTCACACACACACACAACCACACACACTGCCCTTGTTTGTCCTGCGACTGATAGAGAGTGTGTTCCGTTGTGTGACGCTTTTGTGTCTGTCTCATAAACGACAGATCATCAGACTTGCTGACACGAGTGCCTTTAATCACAGCAAAAATCTGATCCATAAAACATTGTTACTCTGTGCATGGGTGGGAGGATTATTTCAGTTCATTGGATTAACACATTTAATGAAGGAGGAGGAATTGCGTATCTTTAAAGCCGCCAGTAATTTTTTCACCCAATAAGAAATTAAAAAGTAGTTTTGTCTAAAAAATGTAAAAATAGGAAGCAAGGTGGCACAGTGGATAACACTGTCACCTCACAGCAAGAAAGACCCAGATTTGATACCCAGGTGGGACAACTCTGGAATATTTTTGTGTAGCATTTGCATGTTCTCCCCAAGTATTCTCCTCATGTTTGCACAGGTTTCTATGAGTTATCTGGTCTCATAACATTTATGATAGATTAAATGTCTCCAAAGTGGCCCTTAGTGTGTGAACGTGTGTGTGCCCTACAATGAAGTGGTGCCCTGTCTAGTGTACCCATGTGCTCAGAGATGTCAAGTGGGCACCGGCTGGCCAGCAACCCCATGTGGATTAAGTGGAAGATAATGAATAAATGAATAATAGATGGATATACATGACAAAATCCATAACATATTATTTTGAAATATTGGGCATATATAAAATCAGGCAATGATTTGCAAGGATGTTTTTATTTAAAATATCTATGTTAAATGCCATACTGAGTCATTTAATTCTTGAATGAATTGGTTATTTTACAGTGAATTCATTCATGTTTATTGTGTTATGACGTTTCATTCACAGATAATAGAGGGTTTTACGTTGATATTCATAAAATGTATATGGAATTAGTACATCATGTTTTCATACACAATCATTTTTCATAATTTGTCATTCCTCTGAGAGGAAAAAGGCAATGAGACAAGATGGAAGTTAATGACCTGACCTGTTTGGACAAGTGAGTTCATGAGAAACAATGTGGTCGGATCCCTAATGGGCTCTAGTTACACAGCAGTTCAATCAAGACCAAAGATGAGCATACAAACCTGATCCTCCTAACAGGCCACAAAGCCCACGAAGATGGCAAACACCTCACAGCCATGATATAAAATACCATCTAATCCTGCCCTATTATATTCTTGATGGACACTTTACACTGAATATGAACTTGTTTCAAGCTACGATGGTTATTTGCAATTAGGTGTCAGGTAGCAAGTGGACAGGAAGTGTTTTAGCTTATTTAAACTTTGACAAAAGCAACTTGCGCTGAGCTGAATACTGTTAAATAAAGGTCATCCAAATATTTATTTATCAGCTTTCTCCTGGTTTATAGCCCTGTAATTTCCAGCAAACATTAAATGTTTAATGAGCTAGAAGATTGGAGAGGTGCTGAGGAGGAGGATGAAGACTGGTCTAGTCATACTGTGGAGTCTGCACTTTGTGTGTGTGTGTGTTTGACATCTCTTCAATCAGACCGTGTCATTTGACCAAGGCTAATCTCCTCTTCTTACAGCTCATTACAACTGTGTTTGTCCAAAACAATAGCTCAGAGTAATGAAAAAGACTGCTGGGAGCCTGAGCTGACTGGAAGGTAATAAAAAATCAGGGAAGAGTGAAAATGGCATTACACACATACATACACAAGTGCATTTTCTCTCTTAGTCTCTTTCTCCCTCTTTCCCCCTCTCTCTGTCGCTCTGCCTCTCATACACACACAGCCTGAAAATAGCAGTCTTATCATCCCCGTTTCATTTAGATTTGATTACTGACGGATTATAATGCAATCACAACACAGTGTGAGAGGTAGCTATGGGAACCGGTCTTAAGCGTGTATCTTGCCACAGATCTTAATTTGAGTTTGAACACTTCAGATCACTCAGATACAAGAGACGGGAAGGGGGATGCATGGAAACGAACACGAGAGAGAGGCACTGCAAGGCCAACAGTAATGGGAATGAGAGATGGAGAGGGCGGAAAGAATGCTAGGACAGACGCTTTCTTGTCTGTCCTGTTGTATTTCATATGTGATTCAATTTGTCTTTCAGAGAGAAAATCAATTTCTGATGACAGGACTGTGCTCCTAAATGAAAGGCTCAGAGTTTCAGAGTCTTGGGAAAGTTGCCTCTGGAGACGGACGCTAATCTCGGCAGAATGAATCATTCACACTCTTATTTGGACATCTGTGTTAACTTTTTTCTCCCGTCCTCCCCCTTTTTTTCCTTCCTCTGCCAAAGTTTCCCTCATCCATGATGGTTTTATTAGAAGTTGTCGCAGGTGGCTGAAAGTTCAGCAGTTCAGTTGGACTGAAGGTTTCCTCATAAAGAAAAGCCTAGTTTCATATCTTGCTGGAATTATGTTGTTGCATTTGACATCCTAAATCACACCATCATATCAGCAAGGAGGAGGACTGACCTTAGAAAAACACTCTATTTCCAATAGTTTATCAATTCAAATGGGATATTTATTGAGTAGTAAATCTTAGTTATGTTTATTTGTAGCCTTGTTCAGCCTGCTGCTTGTCAACAGATAAACAAAGATGCTTGAATGTCAATGCTTGGTTCAATTTTTCTAATAATCCAGCACTGACTAGCAATTTATCGATGTTATTACTTATATACTCTACATCATAATACACAGCAACAGCATCATTTGTATCATTCCCATAATCTAATTTTAAAAATAAACAATGAAGAAAATGCTTTTTATCAAGAAAAGTCTTATATGGTGAAGCTTTCTGGTAGGGTATTTACTGAACCTTTATGAAATTAGCCTCCAATGTCAGCCATGATGATATGATAATATTTTATCCACAGGAGAGTCTTCAGAACTTAGTAACAAGACAAACTGCAATATTTTTTATTTTATTAATTTCAGGAAAGAGAAATATATAATATAATCATTTTGATATAACCATAAATCAAAGCTTACATTTTATGTTAAACAAGACCGTGGTGGGAGGGGGGTAGAAGGGGGTTTTGAATTTGGAACCTCCAATTCGCCTAGCATACATGTGTTAGGAATGTGAGACAAAACTAATTAACCCAGAGAAAGCCCACATAGACAAGGGGAAAACATGCAAACTCCACACAGAAAGGTCCCAGCAGTCCTAACTGGGAATCAAATCACACTCAGGCAGTTGCACCCAACTGATAAATGCGAAAATAAGCTGTAAATATGCGATAAATACTTAAATAGCAGTCTGTTGTTAATTAGAAAATTAGCTGTGGTATTAGAGGAATGCAGCCAGGACAGCTCAGTTGGTAGAGTGTGCATTGCTGGAAAAAGCCAGGAGTGTTAGTAACTGGGGTTCGACTGCCCGGGTTTGTAAAAGCTGACAAGAGATTGGGATGTGCTATCTGATTCCTATCCCACAGAGCACATCTGTTCAGCCAACCAACACAAAGCAATGACAGCATATGACATAGGAATATGATATATTAGGACATACTGTTATTAAAAACCTGGTGGGACAACCATGCACTTTTGTGTAAGGCATATAGTGTTAATGATCTTTTTGATTGTTGAGTATCCTATTTATTTTTGTTCCTTATTTATATTTTCACAGTAAAACAAGACACAAAGTTCACAACTGAAAGGAAAGCATGTACAATTGGGTTCAACAAAATTAGTTATCATTAATAGACACAAAATTGTGGGATGAGTGCTGAAATAATAACAGGCGTGCTGATATACACTTGACCTTGCGTGACCTTGAGTATATAAATATACAACAGTGCTTTTTTTTGGTATCTGACAACGGATTTTGATTTGTTTGCTTGTTTTTTTTATCTGGCTTGACCAACACAATACGGACCAGACCAAGGTGCATGCTAAGGTCAAGAACAAAGCACTACTTAGGACAGGCAAACTCAGAGTGGAAGCACTGACAGGCCTTGGTTTTCAATGATGGGGGCATCTTTACTATATCCTGTTCCACTTTTTATATGCCTCCCACTCTTCTTTCCCTGTCATTCTCTTTATTCATCAGCTCCTCAAAATACTCCTTCCATCTTTTTTCTCACCCTCTCTTCACCTGTCAGTACAAATCAATTTCTATCCTTGATCACCCTGACATGTTGCACATCCTCTCTGCCTTGCAAGGCAATACGACTTCATCTCTCCTTCCTTACTGTTTAACATCTCATACAACTCATCATAGGCCTTCTGCTTGGCCATCGCTACCTCCCTCTTTGTCTTACGCTTCATCTTTTTATACTCCTGCTTACTCTCTTCAGTCCTCTCCCTGTCCCATTTCTTCTTTGCCAACATTTTCCTATGAATAACTTTCTGAACTTCCTTGTTCCACCACCAGGTTTCCTTGCTGTCTTTTAGCTGTCAAGATAACACACCAAGTACCTTCCTGTCTGTCTGTCTAATCACTGTTGCAGCTGCTACCCAGTCATCTGGAAGTTCTTTGTTAACTCCTTTCTGAACTCCTCACAGCATTCCTCCTTTCTTAACTTCCACATTTTTATCCTCTTTTCTACATTTGCCCTCCTTCTCTTCCTAACTACCAGAGTCATCCTGCAAACCCCCATCCGATATTGTTTAGCTACACTATCTCCTGCCACTACCTTACAGTCTCCAATCTCTTTCAAGTGACCTCGTCTACACAATATGTAGTCTACTTGTGTGCTCTTCCTTCTTTTGAAAATATGTGTTTACCACAGCCATTTCCATCCTCCTTCTAGATTCCTATGATTAACACCAAACTTGCCCATCACCTCCTTTGTTTCCTTCACTAACATGCCCATTGAATCTGCACCAATCACCACTCTCTCCTCTCTGGGAATGCGCTCTACTACTTCATCTACCTCCAAAATCTCTCTTTTTCCTCCAACTCACAGCCAACTTGTCGTGCATAGCCACTGACAACATTCACTATTACCCCTTCAATTTCTAACTTTAAACTTATCACCCTATCTGACACCCTTTTCACCTCAACAACACTCTTTGCATAGTCCTCCTTCAAGACCACCCCAACTTAATTTCTCTTCCTATCCACACCCTGATAGAACAGTTTAAAACCTGCACCAATGCTCCAAGCCTTGCTACCACTTTGTCTACTGTACACACAAAATATCCACCTTTCTTCTCTCCATCATGTCATCCAGTTCTCTGCCTTTCCCTGTCATCGTTCCTACATTCAGGACTGCTACCTTTAGTCCTACACTCTTGACTCTTCTGTTCTCTCTCCGTCTCCTCACACGCTTCCCTCCTCATCAGCAAACAGTAGCCCAATTTCTGCCAGTACCCTGCTTGCCGCCAGTACCCGGGCCACGGCCGATCCAGTATGAAGTAACATTCAGTAACACGCATTTTAATTTTTGGTAAATGTTTTACGCCGGATGCCCTTTATGACGCAAACCTCACCATTTACCCGGGCTTGGGACCGACACTAGAAATACACTGGCTTGTTCTCTCTAATGGCTGGTTTTTATAAACATTAAATATAATGGTAAATTCATGGGTCATCAGGCAGATCATTATCACTTGCATGTTCTACAAGTGTTTATCTTCAGGGTTTTCCGGTTTCCACCCCGCAGTACAAAAACTTTTTTTGAACATAGTATTGTAGAGTTGTATATTTTACATTCATCCTTAACCTAGACGCAAAATTGTAATACTATTAAAAACTGGGCAAATTTGAGAATCACATTTCAAATCTGTAAATTAGTGTTCATGTTATTTTACATTTGTGCCAAATCAAAACTAAAACAGAGCAGAACAGAACATAATGGGCACTAATACCAAGAGTCAAAATCGCTCTAGTCTCCCCATTTACACATAGCTACTAATTGTTGCTATGTGATTGTTCACTGAAGTTGATTACATTTGTGATTGAATTATTAAACACTGTGGGTGGATGGAGTACAGAGGCAGAGTGATCTTTTTGGCAGGGTTTGGTTGGGTTTTGTATTTTATACTAATGCAGATATAACAGTCATTCAATTATTTATTGTTATGAATTATTAATTCTTTAATTAATTCATTCATTCAGTATCTTTCTCTTAATCCACAAGGGGTCTCAGGACAGCTGGTGCCCAACTAACAACTTTGGACGCAACGCTGGAAAAACTCTAGACAGGGCACTACTTAAACATAGGACACACAGACACACACAGTCATACACATTCAGACACAAAGGACCACTTTAGAGACACCAAATTAACCTAACATGGAAACCAGGGCTCCCGAAGAAAACAAGCACAATCACGGGGAGAACATGCAAACTCTATGCAGAAATTCCCCTTGTTGTCCTGAGAAGGTCCATCTTTCTGTGAGGCGACAGCACTACCCACTGCTCCACCGTGTCACAGACAAATATAACAGTCTTACTAAATTATTGCTGTTAGATGTTTAAAGAAGTTACTGTTAGAAATATTGCTTAAAAAAGACTAATTATGTAACACATGAATCAAAGACAAATTGCACATTGAAATTAGAAAAACATTTTATGTTAAAAGAAATAAATAATTTCCTCTTTAAAAATTGCAGAATCTCCAATAAAATGACTTGACCAGTGCACTGCTGTGATTAGGCCATTGGTACTTTCACTTCAAGTGTATGTCTTTGATTAACTACTAATGAATGTATTATGCAGGCAGGAGATTTTAATTCAAGTTCTCACATCAAGCCAGAATACAGACCTCACCTCAGAACGCAGCAAATTCAGAGTCATACAATTAACAGGAAGCATAATGCCAATACTATGCTGTTAAAGCTCAAAAGTTTGCACAGCAAGGAAGTTAGGTTTTAAAATAGAGCTGCTCACACTGCAACACTGCACACTGACTCTGATTACAATTACACGTGGCACTTTGCTGATTTGAAATCAATGAGGCCAAATTTTAAGGAGGCCCCCGTCAAACGGTGGCAATGAGCATCCCAGAGCCATTCTTCCCAATCAAAAGTTTCTGCTCTGTATAATTTCACGCAATCAGATTTCTCCACAGTCATCCAGTGCAATCAGGTAATCAGTGGGGCACATTAACAAGATAAATGGGGTTTAAAAATTGGGTGCGCTCTGTTTGCAGGAACTTCCCATGGAGAAAGCCCCCCTTCCATTGCAGACGGAGGAGACGCCATATCATATATGGCACCACAGCTGCTTAGCCATACAGAAATGAAGTATATTGAGCATATATTATGATATATTCTATATTGCAGATTGCAATTAATCAAATCCATTTGACAGTTCTAGGTTTATTAAAAAAAACAGATTTTGTTTTTGTTATAGCTTAGCTTATGTAATATTGCTGAATTAAAATAGTGTACCTGGAATAATTTTTGAATATTTTGAAGTCAAAACTAAACACATCATATTCTGCTTAAATATTAATGCAGTGGGAGTAAATATATACACTTAGCTTTAGTCTAATCATGATCTAATTATGGTTCATCTAAATGTCTTGCTAATGATTTGAAGAAGGACCATGAGATGATTGACTGAGATCATTGACTGAGAAACATCTTTTTTTTCTATCAGCCGTACACAAGACATGCCTTATTGACAACAATATTGCATTGAATGAGAGTCCGTCATTTTCCCAAGAGCTATTTCAGACATAAAGACGGTTCTTTTTCTTAAAAAGAAACAGTAAAACCCCCACAGTCAATCAACCGCATTCTTTTTTGTTGCCCTTTTCAATCTGACTCGATGATATTATGAACTAAACTGTCATTCCTCTCAGTGGACACATACTCTCATTATCACCATTTAGACTGGCACTAGAAATAATGAGACAAAACAATACGAACATAACAAAAGCAACAACAACAGAAGCAGAAAAATGAGCCTCTCTAACTCTTGTGGGGATTTTGCCATGAACTAACAAGCCTTTTTCAAATCTGAACACCGGCAATCCACACACGGACATATTTTTATTTGAGCCCATCTACTTCCACTGTCTTTATGTGAGCGCTTCAGTTTCAGTAATAGAGAGTTAAACTGCTCTCAATTCCACAATTGACCATTATAATCTGCAGATGAGAGGGCAAAGTAACCATAATGAAAAGGCTGTAGACAGAGAATCGTTTCTGCTGTCCTGATCACATGTATGAAACGCTGAGGACTGATGCTGATGGTTCCCATAGAGCTTTTATAGGATAATTAAACCCAGACTTCACAGAAGGAGCCAAAGATTCATTGTTCATTATCTAGACTTAAACCTATTTGAATATCACACACCTAATATATCTTATTTTTTGCCAGTGGCTCTATCTGTGCTAGTAATATGTGATCTCCCCCAACTATTAACTACAATTTTCCATACCTCAGACCACTGAACTATCTTTCATTTTATTCATTGTGTGAATGTGGGAGGATAATTACCCAGAAATAAGTGTGCTCTTTCTATATCTCTCTCTCTTGGCTTGAATGGCTATGGACGGTCTCTGTGGTCATTCAGATGATCAGGGGAGTTTAAAACACTTTTTGGATGCCTGACTTTGGAGCAGTTTTTCCACTCATAACCAGGCACCCCAATCTTTCAATCAGCCATCCTATTTACTTCTGTAAAGCACCACTGGCTGGCATCGATCCCCTTCTTTCCCTAGAATCTACAGTGTGGCAACCAGAATTTTGATCTCTTTGCCCACATATCTCTCATCACTCAGTCTAATAACTCATCTTCAAACAAATGAAGCATGAAGCCCGAACATACGTCTCTAAACCTAGAAGCAGTCCAACACTTTTCTATTTAATACTTGCAGAGTTTTTCCTGCCTGTTCCTAATGAGGCATTTCATATCACTGATTTGTGTAGTCAGATATTATACGGATACCCTATCAATTTCCATTAAGAAACAATAAAGACAATGTAATTTTACATTATTTTTAAAGTAATTGTTTAAAATAAGTTTTTCAATGCTTATTAGGTTGTAAATAGGTTAGACATCAGACTAAAGTTGGTTCAACATTTATTTGCAAGAATTTTCAGTCAAACATGACAAGACTCTGATCTACTTGACTGTACATAGACCCACCCATATGCCTAAAATCTTTTGGAAATCTGATGACGTGATGCTCTCAATGTGTTTTGTGCCTCCAATAGGTAAACCCTTTGAACCTTTTTCTTTGCTACTTGCTTCCAAAGTTGTTACATTTTTAAAGAGCTTGCATGTCTTGATATTATCCATGATACAGTCATGCAGTGTCCTCAGTCATGCTAGTGTTTAGAAGCAGGTATTCACAGTGTGCAGTGATGGATTATTGTGAAGATATTGAAGATATTTAGCCAATTCCTCCATACAAATCAGCTTCGACACGGTTATATTGCTCTTATGCTCACTTAAGGTTATTCCACACTGTATACGCATCAATAACTTAAACGTACAAGGACTAAATGTATGTTTAGTTTACATAGTGTAGCACATACAGTATGTAGAATGTGCTTGCGCTAATTAGCTAAGAACAGCCCTTGTGTACATTTAAATTGACAACAAAGCCTGGAAACAAAAGCAGAGGGGAACTATGCACACTTGATACACCATGCACGCAGGTAAAAGCTTGTAAGATATATGGGCGATGTCAGGTTAACAAATTATTGTAGCAGAATAATCCAGACAATGCTTATTTAAAACATGAATAGAAGAAGAAAATAATGGAGGGGAAAGTTGTAGATCATTTGTCACTGACAGTCACGTTTTGATATTTGCTTCATATTTCATTTGCATTTTTTTCCCCTGTAGATGATGCACTCCCTCATTAATATTCAGTTAATTACTGAGAATACTATCAGATACGGAAAGCGTCAATGGCTTAATGGTAAACAAGCTCAAGAATTCAAAGACATGTATAAAGACATGTTTAGAGTATGTTGAATTGTTGTAGCACAGAATTTCAAACCCGATTACAAAATTTGGGACAAAGTACAAATTGTGAATATGTATTCACAACCGATATTGTATTCACAATAGAACATAGACAACATATCAAATGTCAAATGTGAGACAGAGAACATTATCTGTAACCACAAAGCCACACCATGCCATCCACCGTTGCCAGCTAAAACTCTATAGTTCAGAGAAAAAGCTGCATCTAAACAAGATCCAAAAGCGCAGACGTCTTCTTTGGGCCAAATTTAAAATGGACTGTGGTAAAGTGAAAAACTGTTCTGTTGTCACACGAATCAAACTGTGAATTTCCTCATAGAAATCAGAGATGCCAGGTCATTCGGACTAAGAAGGAGAAGGACAACCCAAGTTATTAGCGCTAGCTCAGAATACTGCATCTCTGATGGTATGGGGTTGCATTAGTGTGTGTGTGTGGCATGGGCGGCTTACACATCTAGAAGAACACCATCAATACAGAAAGGTATATCTAGGTTCTAGTGCAACATATGCTCCCATCAAGATAACGCCTCTTTCAGGGCAGACCTTGCATTTTCCAACATGACCCTGCCAAACCACATACTGCATCAATTACAGCATCATGGCTGCATAGAAGAAGGGTTTGGGTACTGAACTGTTCCGCCTGCAGTCCATAAAACGGAAGATACGACAAAAAAGGCTTAAGATATGTGAGCAACTAAAATCCTACATTAGACAGGAATGGGGTAACGTTCCTATCCCTCAACTTGAGCAACTTGTCTCCTCAGTCTCCAGATGTTTACAGACTGTTGTAAAGAGAAAATGGGATGTCTCACAGTGGTAAACATGGCCTTGTCCCAACTTTTTTGAGATGTGTTTAAATTCACCTAATTTTCTCTGTAAATGATACATTTTTCTCAGTTTGAACATCTGATATGTCATCTATGTTCTAGTCTGAATAAAATATGGAATTTTTAAAACTTCCACATCATTGCATTCTGTTTTTATTTACAATTTATACTTTGTCCCAACTTTTTTGGAATTGAGTTTGTACATAAAAACTATATATAATATAAACCTTATGTAGATTGTAGCTGCTCTTGGGTTAGTTTTGCTGTGTTTGCACAAGAAATCCATGGCATGCAGCTACACTGCCGGTCTCATGCCAAGGAATTATTATACAATCCAGTGGAAACGTTTCACTGATGCATTCCAGACTTTCAGTGTATCTGTGCAAAATGGACAATGTCATGGAAAGCAGAAGCAAAAATAACAACAAAATGCAGTCAAACTCATTAATCAGAAAAGAATGTGTCTAATGATACCACGCGATGTCAGCAAAGTTTTTTTTTAATAAAGAAATTGTATAATATAGTGTATAACTAGACCCCTGTGAATCAGCCTCTGGATTAATTTTTAATCTTACAAAATAATTTGATAGTTTGAATTAGAGGTAATAGTAATTCAATATGTTTAGGACAAGGCTTGTTACTCTTAAAAATTAAACATTTAAAATTTTTTGTTGTAAATATAGCTACATTGTTTAACAGGTTCAGCGCTAATGAAAATATCATCTATGCTAATGGCAAATATTAAGCATATTAATACTAAATAATGATAAATATATGATATAGTTTGCTCAGTCGCTGAGAATATAACGGAGAAAGTGTTGCTTTATGGCAAGAATAATAAAAAAATGTAATATCTTATTGATTGTACTTTATTTGAATTTAGTTAGAGTGGGCTGGATGAAAAAAAAATCTAACTTAAATAACTTAAATATGCAAAAAGGTTATTGCAAAGTACATATATTTATACACGGTTTTACAATTATATTACCCAAGTTGTGACCCAGGATACCCCACATTGCAGCCAAACCAAGAACCTTCTTTCTCTGAGGCTAATGACTGCACCACCATGCAAAGAACATCCTCTTCATCGTATCCCACTAAGATGTATCTTCATGAATTTTAAATATTGCAGTGCTAAATGCTATATGTGGTTTTAAATAACCCCAGGTTTATGAGAAATGCCACTACTTAAACCTGATCACAAACATGAGAACGGGTCCACATATATGCACATACTAGGAAAACAATTTGGTGCCAGTACACAATTCAGATAGATACAGGAAGTGTCCCTTTCTCGTTGGCCTTCAGTCTAAAAGAAACACAATGAACAAAACAGAAAGAACTTGGGAACATATAATTGAGGTGCTTCAAATATTCTCATGTTGCAATGACAATTTGTGATTGTTACATTTCAATTATGCTCTGTGATTTCAGACTTAAAAATGCTCTTCATCCTTCCTGTTCAAAAAGCTTTTATTTTCTGGTGTACAGTGAGGTAATGGAAATAAATAGGAGTTGTATATCTAATAGGATAAGAGAGCGAAAATAGGACTGTAAGTACCATTTTTATAATGGCTTATGCAGAGTAAGAGCCTCTGATTGCAGGAAATGGAGATCTTATCTGTTGCATTAGTGCACTGAAAGCCTGTCCTTTGTAATCTGGATTATTCAACAGAGCCTATATTTTGCCTTTTAGACTGCATATATTAGTCTTTCCATGTGTGTGCTGATTCCACTCTGCATATTCATTATAATTGAGTTTTCCTGAACTCTAAGTACAGCACATCATTCAAACATAGATGTAATGTTATCTTGATTAAGAAAGAGTTCCACAAAGCCATCAGCATTTAAAGATATTTCCCCTAGGAACTGAACTGAGGGTAACTGTTTAATCGTGAGTACTATATGTGACATAAAAAAGATGTAAATTCTACCTTGTCAAGGTTAAGGGTTTAGTAGATCTATGGGGAAAAGCCAGGTATTTAAAACACACTCCCTGCTTAAGGGTTGCTTGTCATCAGTATGGTCAATATGGTTATCAAATTATCAAAAGCTAACAATGACATTTTAAATAATTACCATTCACCGATTATAGAAAGTATAGAATTTGGCACACAAATATTCACCATCATCCTCATCACAAGGTGCCCATTAATTCATATATCATATAAAATACACTATATTTCCAAAGGTATTCGCTCATCTGCATTGACTCACATATGAGGTTCAATATGGCGGTCCACCTTTTGCAGCTATAACTGCTTCAACTCTTCTGGGAAGGTTGTCCACAAGTTTTTGGAGTGTGTTTATAGGAATCTTTTACCATTTTTCCAGAAGGCCTGGCTCCGCTTTAATTCATCCCAGTGATGTTGTATCGGGTTAAGGTTAGAATTCCATGCAGGCCAGTCAAGTTTATTCATACCAGACTCTGTCATCCATGTTTTTATAGATATTGTTTTGTGCACTGGTGCACAGTTATGTTAGAAGAGGAAGGGGCCAGCTTCAAACAGTTTCCACAAAGTTGGGAGCGTAGAGTAGTCCTAAATGTCTTGGTATGCTGAAGCATTCATACGCCTGTGGCCATGGAAGTGATTGGAACCTTATTCCAATAATTTGGATGGGTGAGGAAATACTTTTTGGAAATATAGTGTTTGTAATGTAACCAAACCAGCCATTAGAGAGCACAAGTCAGTGCATTTTTAGAAAACTGGCTGACAAAATGGAGAGAAGAAAGGTAGATATTTTGTGTGTACAGGAGTCAAAGTGGAAGGGTAGCAAGGCTTGAAGCATTGGTGCAGGTTTTTAACTGTTATATCATGATGTGGATAGGCAGGGAAATGGAGTTGGGTTGGTCCTGAAGGAGGACTATGCAAAGAGTGTCAGATAGGGTGATGAGTTTGAAATTAGAAATTGAAGGTGTAATGGTGAATGTTGTCAATGGCTATGCACCACAAGTTGGCTGTCAGTTGGAGGAGAGAGAGATTCTGGAGGGAGCTAGATGAAGTAGTAGAGAGCATTCCCATAGAGAAATGGTGAAGGAAACAAATGAGATGAGGAGGTTATGGGCAAGTTTGGTGTTAAGAATAGAAATCTAGAAGGACAGATAGTGGTGGATTTTGCAAAATGGATAGAAATGGCTGTGGTAAACAGATATTTCCAAAAGAAGGATGAACACAGGATGACACAGGTAAAATACATCCTGTGTAGACGAGGTCAATTGAAAGAGATTGGAGACTGTAAGGTAGTGGCAGGGGATATGTATCTAGACAACATCGGATAGTGGTTTGCAATATGACTCTGGTAGTTAGGAAGAGGAAGAGGGCAAATGTAGAGATGAGGACAAAATGGTGGTGGTTAAGAAAGGAGAAATGCTGTGAGGAGCTTAGAAAGGAGTTAAGAAAGGCTTTGGGTGGTATCAAAAAGCTTCCAGATGACTGGGTAGCAGCAGCAACAGTGATTAGACAGACAGGCTGGAAGCTACTTGGTGTGTCATCTGGAAAAGGAAGTGCAGGAGGTTATTCATAGGAAGAGGTTAGCAATGAAGAATTGGGACAGGGAGAGGACTAAAGAGAGTAAGCAGGAGTATAGAGAGGGTGGTAGCAAAGGCCAAGCAGAAGGCCTATGATAAATTGTACGAGATGTTAGACAGTAAGAAGGGAAAGAAGGCAGCGAGATAGAGCGGGAAAGGATGTGCAACATGTCAGGGATAGAAATAGAAATGTACTGACAGATGAGGAGAGGGTGAGGGAAAGATGGAAGGAGTATTTTAAAGAGCTGATGAATGAAGAGAATGACAGGGGAAAAAGAGTGGAAGGCATATAAATAGTGTAACAGGATATAGTAAAGATTAGCAAGGATAAAGTAAGAAAAGCTTTGAAAAGGATGAAGAAGGGAAAATCAGTTGGAAATGATGACATACTGGTAGAGGTATGGAAATGCATAGGAGAGAAGAGAGTGTCGTTTTTGACTAGATTATTTAATGAGATTTTTTAAAGTGAATTGAAGCCTGAGGAATGGAGGGAAAGTGAACTTGTACCGATTTATAAGGACAAGGGTGATAACAAGGGAAACAAATTAATGAGTCACACAATGAAGATTTAGGAGAGAGTTCTTGATGCTAGGCTTAGACAATCTGTGAGTGTTTGTGAGCAGCAGTAAAGAAGAAGTATATATAATGTAACGAGTGATAATAATTTCAGGAAATCAGAAAAGATCACACCAGAATGCAGTGGACAGCTTGCTTCCTTTAGCCAATCGCTTCTAAAAAGCTACTGAAATGTACAATCAAAAGGCAACTGGGGTAGCAATACTAGGCGTTTATCCACTCCTAAAATAAAGACTAAACAATTATATAGTACATAGACTGTAGGTTTACAAATGTTTTTATTTCCCTATACAGGGTTAGTTTAATATGTCATAAGTTGGTTGAGCATCCCAATTTCTTATCAGTTTTTGTATTTGCAGGGAGTTTAACCTTTGCTTATATTGCTTCTGCTTTTTTTCCAGAAGTGCCTGCTCTGCTGAGGTTTGTAATGGGTCCTAAATTAAAGATCGAGACAGGACAAGGGCTGAGACAGAAATAAAATAGAAATGAAACATGACACTGTGACAGTTCAGAGGTCAGAGCAAGAGACCAATCTAGGTACAGAGATAAGAAATACAGTATGAGACAGAGCTCAGGGCCTGATTGAGCAGAACAAATGACTGTTGAACAAAAACCTTGTACAACAGTAAACAGGCAGGAGAAGCAGAAATAAATGCAGCCAATTGCACTTCATTAGCACTTAGTCATTATATTAAAAAAACACTGTAATTAGTAATTAGCTTGATTCAGAATGCACTAACACACATACAGTACAGTACATATATTCTTCTACATACCATAGAGGTCTCATTTACACATTTACATTTTCCACTGACATCAAATATAGGATAAATCCAGTCATACTCTAGATTTTACTTACATATTTTTTGAACCCTGAATCACGTTATTGTACACAATTTGTTTGAAATGTATAAATTTTATAAGGGACAATAAACACAGGGACAATGTTCTTCTTCAGAAACAGAATAAAAAAGCTCATTTATACGTTCTTGAATGAGTGAGAAGATAAGCTCATCTGTGTTGCATTTTAGCACTGGACCTGAGAAGGGAGGAAGAATGAGTGGGTCTTTGTTTCAAATCAAGCTGACAGGAAGTGGTGGCAGAGGGACAGCGAGGGACACTCATCTCTTGGATTGAAGGAATGCTGGGAGATTCAGGATCCCTTTTTGATCAGAGCTCGCTGACGGATCAGTTGGAGAAAGGCAAATTGGGATCAGACTGCCGCTTGCTGACAACAGGGCCAGTTCTGATGTCCTTTCTTCACTCCTTGCAGTGTGTCTCTTTCATGATGACTTTTTCGGCTGGCATGGGAAAATGGCCTCTAACCCTGGCTGTTGACCACTGAGTTAGTATGACAAGGCCAGAATTCACCGCAGACCTTTTAAGAAGGGGATACGAGGGCTGATTGAAAATGAGGACTATTTTTCCCAACTGCACTACAGAATGTTTCCTTTGAGCATTGTGAGCTATGAGAGCTTTCAGAGAGGAAACAGTGGCTGATTGATTTGAGGCGGGGGGGTTTCTTTGCTTGTTAAACAAGATAAAGCTTTCATTAAGAATGGAGCAGAGGGCACAGGGGCTTGTCCGGTAGCTGGAAAGCAAGTTTTCTTGATGGTCCAGACCTGTGATTAGTGCTTCTGATATGCACCTTTGTGGAAAAATGTAAAAAAGTGTCAGATGCAGGTAGCTGGAAACTACTATACTACTACTTCTGTTGTTGTTACCTGATACAAGGGAGCATCTCTTCAAAATCTTCGACTGGAAATATATGTGTGTGTAGCAATTATCAGGACTTAATGACTGTTGATACAATATACATTCAACACTCCTGACAGACAGACAAACAGACAGACAGACAGACAGACAGAGAGACAGACACATAATATGTAAGCAGATACATACATGCAGAAAACATTCAAATATAATGAAATAATGCCTCGATAATAAAATTAAAAAGTGGTGATGACAAAGGATCATGTTTACAAGAGGGAGGATTATAACTCAAAGAGACACAAGGAGAGAGAAAGATACAGAGCAAGATAGAGTGAGAGTGAGATAGAGGGAGAATATAAATGGGATATAAAATATTTTATAAATATTTGTAAGAAATACAAAGAAAAGGAAATTATGTGTAATAGAGAAAATGGATGAAAGAAACAGTGTGTTATGTGTGATTGAATGAGAAAGAGAGAGAGAGAGAGAGAGAGAGAGAGAGAAAGATCCTGCTCAGAAAGAATTTATTTCCCTGTCAGATTTCGCTTTTCCTCACATTATTTAAAACAGTAAGTCTGTGGAATGAAGCAAATCAAAGATGGCTGTCGGCAGCACAAGGACGCTGTTATCTCATCTAGAAACCATGAATTCTAAAATACAGAGAGATTTATAAAGTACACAATTATCTCCTAT
>JAOUQV010000014.1:10204128-10220208 GCA_028565295.1 Aspidoras spilotus | reverse complement strand
GCAATGTTGTAACATTCAGGCGATTATTTGTAACTAATATACACAATCACTGAATTAGGAACTGGATAATGCAGTTAGTCAACAAAATATTGTGATTAACAACAGCATAGAGACTCCACATGGTAGGAAACATGCTCCTTATGTAAGTGGACCCTAGAGCAGCACTGCTAATTTGCCTTGCTAATTTGACACTTGAGTATCAGATGATCACTCTTGGATGGTTGATGTGAGACTTTTGGCTGTATGTTTGTTGATGGTTTCTCCATTTTTCCACCACCCATAGTAACCACTCATATCCATCTGTTAATACACTGGCACGATACCTCTGGGCTTCAATTTCTGTCCATGGTCAAAGTCACTAAAGTTACATCATTTACCAGTAGCTGGTAAATGTTTCCTTTTTCTGTCCAGGGACATATCAATGCTTTATATCAGAACCAATTGTGATGTAACAACCAATTTCTTTATCACTCATCAAATGCCACCTTCTAGTTGTTCATAGTCCTGTGATCATGAACTATAGAGTAAATTATATTTTGAATCAGGTAACAGTAAATCTTTCTTTATGCTTTGCTGGTGCAATTGACCGCATGTTTCATCATGTTGTGTCTTAATGCGTAGGATACATATCATTTATTCAAATGTAGAAAGATGCATAAATTGTGAAGTACGTAGAATTATTTTTAAATAACACAGTATTCGCTAAGGCAAATCCTTATAAATAAAATATCCTATAAAAAGAAAAATAATACAGTTGCTTGTTTAGAAATGTTGAAATACATCAAAAGAATCCATACAAATATTTTCATACCATCTTGGTGACAAATCGGATCAAGGCTTTGTGAGCTACATAAGCAGTGAACAGAAGCAGACTGATGGCAAGTTTTGAAGGTATATTGCACCAAAATCCTGTTTGTCTGCTGATTTTCAGCTTGGGTTGCTTCGCATGAGAACAGATGCTGTGGAGCTATGATTGAAAAATGCACGTGTGGCATCTCCCTTTGTGCTCCATGCGTGTGCCTTGATTAAAGAAGAAGCTCTAAGCTCATTAGGGTCATTATGTGCAATTGTTTCACGCTCCCTGCGTAGAAGGCTTGATATAGATGCAAAATAATACAAATAAATTCCTCCCTCTCTATCCTGGCTGCAAATACATGATACACACAGCTAAATACAACAACTGTACAAAAGTTTTAAATGTTACACTGATAGCATGTGTTGATGATAGGTTTCTCTCAAGGTTTCTGGTTCCTCTCAAGGTTTTTTCCTATTATCATCTCAGGGTGCTTTTTCTTACCACCCACCAGCTTGCACATTAAGGATATAAAGTTACTTGTATAAATATTACATCCTGAGTTTAATTATTGTAAAGCTGCTTTAGAAATAAAGTGCTATAGAAATAAACATAATTAAATGGAATAGTTTTAAATATTTTCTTGAATAAGAAATGTATGGCACAAAGACTTGGCTGTAATGTATAAAATGTAAAAAAATGCTGCTATGAGCCCATTCTACAAATCCTATATATTTGTAGTGAATTTGGGGCTTATTTGTATATAGACTCTATTGTTAAAGGATATAGAACAAAGTTATAGAAAGTATCATACTGTGTAATAAGATTCATGGAGACATTATATGCTTCATGGTGATGGTTAACTTACTTCGACTTATTAATACTAACCTACATAACTGACTACATTTACGAAGCATTGATATACTGACTAGCTAATACTACCAAAACATATTTGTCAGGAAGTTAGGAGCATTGTATCTAATACGCTGAGTGTTTTATTGTAACTTGTAGAAAATGTAAATCTGTTTAAAAAATGCTAAGATGGAAGTGCACTCTTGCCCATCAGTCATGGCAGCCTGAGGTAATGATTAACAACTTTGTTAACAATTTGTTTGCAGTCTATTAAAGTCACCAAGACTTCCAGTGTTATAGTGGAAAACCACCCAAGAAAAACAGGGAAATAACAGAATAAATAGTGGATAGTGTGGTGTTTTAATATTTTTGTGGAGTGTGGAGTGTCAGAAGGGAAACATTGCTGCTCCATGTTCCTGCAAAGTAAAAAATAATTATTAGAAATAATGATAATGTAGAAGGGGAGGCTCGCTTAAAGTGTTAATTATAGTGCAAGCTCATGTCAATTTCCAATGATTAAGTTACAGTTAATTTAGAATACAGCTAATACAGTGTGTGGGCAGATGGGAAAACATCATATATGTGCATAAGGGTAGCATAGACACATACTGTATTTGATTTTCTTGTACATATAGTGTATATATACATATTTACGCTGTTTGCAGAACCACTTATTCTGAACTTACCACAATAAGGCTGGTTTTTCATAAAAAACACAAAAAAACCTATATGCACAATTCAACAGTTTCTTGAGGATATTCTTGTTTGGTTTCTTGATAATTCAGAATAGATTATGTTAACTGATATGTCTTGTAAGTCTGCTTAATATGGCAAATGTAAATATATATGTATAATATATACCTGCACTGTAAACAATGTTGGCTGAGTACTGCTTCTTCTTCCTGAGGCGCCAGATGGTTTGCCAGAATTTCTTTGAGGCCGACCAGTAGTCCTTCTTCATGGCCTCACTGAACTCCTCCCAGTTCCGGGTTTTTGGCTCCCCAACTACCCAAGCTGTGGCACGCCTATCTTGCCAAAATCCATCAGCAGCCTTCTTCAGCTTGACAGCATGCCTTACCGAAGTGTCTAAGACAAAGCACCAGAGATCAGGTGAAACGACAACTGAGTCGATTATTAACTTCCAGCCTAGGGTGTTGTGGTGCCATGTGCACTTATGGACATCCCTATGCTCGAACATGGTGTTTGATATCAACAGACTGTGACTAGCACAGAAATCCACTAACAAAGCATCACTTGGGTAAAGATTGCGGAGGCCGTTCCTCCCAATTACGTCCACCTGAGTCTTGAAGACTCCCAGCAGAACACTGAAGTCTTGAGTCAGAATACTTCTCAGTACCCATCCCAGGGACTCCAAAAAGGCTGGATACTCTATGCTGCTGTTTGGCCCATAGGCACAAACAACATCAAGAGCCTTACCCCTAACCCGAAGGCGAAGAGAGGCGAGCCTCTCATTCACCGGGGTGAAATCCAACACATGGTGGGTGAGATGGGGAGCCATAAGCAAGCCCACACCAGCCTGTCGCCAGTTACCATGAACAACCCCAGAAAAGTGGAGGGTCCAGGAGAAGCTGGATTCCGGAAACCATACTGTGCGTGGAGGTGAGCCCATCTATCTCTAGCGTGATCCCACAGGAGGTTGAGCCCATGTCAGAGCTTCGGGCTGAGAACAACCAGGCCCTGTGCAAAGGCCCAAACACCAGGCACTTACCTGTGTGGGTTAGCTCCGGTCCAAAACCCTACAGTAGGCTAATTTGTGTCCTAAAACTGGCAGTACAACTGACATGAGATTAGGAAGCTCAGTAATTTTATCTGTATCCCACAGAGCACATCTGTGCAGCCAACAATTGCAAAGTGATGACGGCGTTTGTCATGATTTGATTTTTGTATATATATACTCACCGCTCCTGGCATGTGTGCTCACTTCATCAGTGTGTGTATATGTGTGTTTCACTGCACTGGGTTAAATGTTGAGGACAAATTCCACTGTATCCAAGCATAGTAGCAAATGGATCACTTTCACTTTATGAGGTTCAGCTAAGCTTGCCAATTTGTAACACAGTGTCATAAAGGTAATATTTTATGTATAGTTCTAAAACTTGCCAATCAAATATGAGTTTCTTTCAATATTATGAACCCTAAACCGGACATACTAATTGTTCCTATCTTACACTTGAGCAAATTGATAACTGTGAAATAAAGGTAAAAAATCAAAGAAATCATAGTTACTTACCATATATGATGAGGAACAAATAAGAGCATCTTCCTTCTTACTTCTGTCACTGTAGCTATTAGCTACCATCAGCTCTTTGCTATTTATCTTCAGTGCTGTAATTCACTGAAGCCGGATGAATTGGTGAGATAGGGCAGTGTGCTTTAGCACATTATTGCAGCTCATAATTCAAAACTAATGGCTAGTAAGGCAATAAGAGGTGAGGAATGACTGAGGGAAATGACTGATGGTGACTCAGTTTGAGAAAGAAGAAGGAACTAATGGGTGTATGAATGAGCCCCCCCTTATTCCATCACAGTTAATTAACAGTGTAATCATACATGCTTTGCTGTTTAATCTGTGTGCAATGAGATAAGACATTAAAATCTAAGATGTTGCGTTAATCTTGGATTGTGCATTGTGTGAAATATCACTACACCAATACATCAATTTGCAAATACTGCTTTATGGAGGTTTTTGCATTAATAACGCTTTATGTCATAATACTGGATTTGAAATTCACAGTCCACTTTTTTTATTTTTATAGGATTGAATGAATAATATAATCTAATCTGACGGAGACAGGACAAATAATTTAGCAGTAATGTTCTGTTTGATTAAGATATTAAAAGAAATTTTACATATTAATTTTTTTACTGTTTAAACGTATGTTAACAATATAAAACTGCTTTAAGAAGTCCAGGGGCTGCATGGTCACAGTGGATTTTATGAAGTTGTAAGTCAAAAAGAAATTTAACCACCTCTAAAGTGATGAGTAATCCCTCCCAATATTGCTGGTAAACTGGTAAAAAGAACCAACACGGTTCATGAATATTTTCCATTGACATGCAGTTGAAGTGCTATATGAATAAATGTTTTAAAGTAAATGGGTCATTGAGGAAACCGTAAAGCTTTATGTAGTTAATTTGTGATAATTGGGAAAGGTTTAACAAACCTTGACTGTATACAAGCGCACAAAGTGATTTTATCAGGTTGCTATTTTTCTGTGTGCATAATGTAATCACAGACTGACCTGTACATGAATGATTGGATAGGATAGTTGTTGTCATGAACAGAGTTCCCCAGATTGTTTAATGTCATCTTCAGCATCCATGGCCATTTTTAATGACAGGAACAAGGTCATACTCATACACAAGTTTCACATTTTATACACAAAATCATCCATATACACAAGTTTTTCAATTCACCTAGTGTGCATGTCATTAGACTGTGGGAGGAAACCAGAGTACCCAGAGAAACACACAAACATAGGGAGAGCATGCAAACTCCACACAGAAATTTCCCATGTTACCCCACCCGGAAATTTTCTTTATGTTAGGCAACAGCACTATCCATTTTGCCCCCGTGCTTCTAAGCTTAATTTTGTTAAACGGCCAAACAGGCCTACCTGAACTCTGTCAGCCATGTTTTTGACAGATACACCCAAGGCATATCTATTTATTCTTCAGTTTGCAGATTTGTTTCACCTTAAATTAGTAGCAGTAGTTTTGTCCAGGAACTTTTAAAGTGAACTGGTGTGTTTTGGGAAGTTTAAACAATTATAAGACAATATAAAAACATCAGTATACGTTTCTTTCTCACTTTTTTGCATCAATGTTTGGTTATAACACTGTGGTGCTGCAAGGATTTTGAGGTTGTGAACAGCAGCTGCGCAGTGCATGCCACATTTAAGTATATATTCCTGTGGCTATGCTTGTAGTTACTATTTATGAACAATCTTACCTCAAGAACAGTCACACATTTACCTGATTGACATTCCCTGTGTTTACATAAACAAATCTTATGCAAGTTTATACATGAGCTACTGTCATCACAAGCCGATTTACATGGAACATTTCACAACACGGCATGAAGCTTTTTATCACTATTACTTCTTTTACCTTAATAATTTAAGGTAAAAGGTAAAGTGTTTTGATGGTCTGATATCATAAGGACATTTGTTTCGATTGTTTGCTTCTTCTGGTATATTATTTACAGTATACCTGAAGAAAACTACATTTTATATGTAGTTAACAGTGTATAATCAGTCTGTGTGCCTTCACTCATATGATAATATGCGTACATACAGCTGGAAGTATGAGTAATTCTCTCTTATGCTTGCCTGCTTTTGAGGTGACACTGCGTGCTTGTTAAGCTCTATAGAGAAAGTAATTACTGCCTCCACTGAGTGTCTCATTTCAGCCACTATAATCTTTTACTCCATTAATACATTATTAGTTAGTTATGGTGCAGATTAACAGGGGCTATGGAAGGTAAAATCCATTTGTTAATGGAGTAGAACTCTTCTCTCTTTAAGAGTCTGTATTGTAAAGGATTGCATTTTACAGAGAGTAAATAAGAAAAGAGCAGATTCCATGCATAATTCCATCCCACATATACAATCTTAACGAAACGACTTCTGATGCTGTGGGCCAGCCTTTAGCCAGGTATAATCAATAGAATTTAAAGGTGGAGTTAGCAGACCTCACTGAATTATAGCAATTTTATTATTGACGGTTTGCTTGAAAAAGACTTTTTAAGAGGGTGGGACACTGGCGCAGTGGTAGTGTCCATTAAAATATATTAAAAATATATTAAAATATACTAAAAGTGGTAGTGCGGTCAACTCACAGCAAGAAAGACCCAGACTCCCAGTTGGGAGTTTGTATGTTCTCCAGTTGTTTGCATGGGTTTTCTCTGGGTACTTCCGTTTCCTCACAGTCCACCATGCATGCTAGGTAAATGGGAGACACTAAATTGTCTGGTCCTAAGCCCGAAGAGGTGAGCGTTGCATATGAAAGGAAATATGGTGTAAAATGGGCCAGCTCGTAATACGAGTAACTTGCTGTGGTGACCCTTGATGGCAGTAAAAGCCATAAGATGAAAAATAAAATTTAGGAATGAAGCAATATCGGTCTCATTTGCAGTTGATATTCAAAGATAGTTAGCTAGCATGAGCATAGACAGTGATGATATTTTTATGAATTAGTCCAAATCGGGTTTCTGGTTCACATTGTTAGTCACAACCCATATTAAAAGCATAAGGATAGAAATTAAGTGCACGGCATGATGGGAAATTTGTTTGATATTTAATTAGCTCTGCCCTTTCAACCCTACCTCTGACCGCTTTATTCTCTTGTGTGCATTTTGTTCCGAAACGGCATACAATTTTCTATTTTTATTTGTTTTACGTGGCCGCTCCGTCTTATTTTTATATATTTCAAGGAATAAATCCAAGCAACTTATACAACTTTTAGTTCTTCTGTTTGGGCATTTACTGCATCTTGGAGATTATATCAGAGCACAGGAAATCTAACTCTCTCGTCGTACTGTCGGGAGAAGAATTAATAAACACATTACTGGTTCTCATATATTTAAGAACATCCAGATTGAACAGTGAATCATAGAATTGTGCTCTGTAGCTCAGTAAATACAGTAAATTCGTGTTTACTTGTTTAGTAAATAAATAAAATACTTGCCTGTAGTGTAATTATATAAAGATTATGTCATTATTTATTTCAAATACATCTGGAAAACCTGACAAGCGGCCAAAGGGCCTGACTGCATGGAATTGTACACTTTTTTAATAAAGAACCAAGCCTGCCTTGTCAGCAAAACAAAGATTAGGGCATTGTTTACATTTTTGCAGAAACTGCTATATTTATTTATATCCATGGTTATAACCATAGAATTTCCAAGTATAATGCCTGTATTTTATATGATTTATTTCCTTTCTTTCCTATTACAAGATGCATTAAAGGACTGCCTGTTCAGCCATGGTCTCCGTGGATACCTGGCTATCGAGAAAGAGAGCAAGAGGGAATAAAAAAAATCAAATTAAAATCCATCAGTTAATGTGACATTGGGTAATGAAATAAGAGTCTGACATTGAAATGCAAAAGAGGTGTCCCAATGTTACCCTAGCAATTCATCATAAAATCCAAAGAATTTCTGTTTAATATACATGAGCTTCAGTGAATTATTATGAGCCTACTTGGCCTAACAAACTTCTCAAAGTGCACATACAAAAGGGTCAAGTGTGCTATTTTTCACAGGATAACGCAGGATTTCTGGGGAACTGAAAAATGAGACTCACTTGCATGTTACAGTCTTTTCTCCCTATAGACCTTCTCTCCCAGACTGTCTGTTTTTGTGGATGTTTAGATGAAAGGTGAAAGAGACAGAGGAATCGTGGGTGTGTGTTTGTCTTGAATGGCTGTGTAAGATTAAAGGTGGAAACTGCTATTTCCATTCCTCTAATTCATCTCTGCCAAAGTCTCTAGGCTTTTGCATCTATTAGGTCTCTACCCCTTTAGACGTGCACCTTAGTACTTGTTGTACCATGTTCACCTTGTTTTTCTTCCCTGAGGGTATTGGAACATTTTTTGCTCTGCACCCTGCAGTTTACATTTTTTTTATTACTTTCCCCTAAAAATAGGCTTCATTGTAACCCTATTAAGAAAGAATAGTGCCTTCAAAAAGCTCTGTCAATATGGTAAGTGTAGCTTAAGATCAATATCAGTTTAAGATTAGATTAGATGTTACACATAAATATTACAAATAAAGCAAGAGGTACAGTAAATATGCAGCCAATTCATAATACAGTTATGGACATCAATGAAACTAACTGAAAATGTCATATACACGCTTTTCGAAAATCCTGATGAGATTTAGTTCTGGCATTTTCATTATTTTAATAATTATTTACTAGTAACTAATAAAAAGGAACTAGAATTTGAACCACAGGAACTGTATCCTTTTAAAATGTTTGCATTTTAAATTATCACATCATAAAATAATAATAATGGCAGAGGGAAATTTTTGATATATTGCTGTTTGTTTATCTTACAGCAAGAATGTCAGTTACTGGATGGGATGTCCTAGATCCTTTCTGTACAGGGATACTATGTTCTCTATGGGTTTTCTTCTAGAAGAGTCTTTTCTTTTCTAGTAGCCTGTCTTATCCCACAAATGTACATGTGCCTGATGTGTACAGTATGTATGGAAGTGATTGGAAGACCTGAATTCAATTATTTGAATGGATGAATGAATTCTTTTGGCAATATAATATATCTATATACAACAGAATATGATGATTTGCAAATCCTTTAAGGCAAGATATAAACTTAGATTTTCCGTGGATTTTGAATGTGATGTCTGTAATATGTTCCGAAAGATTTAGGACAGGGAAAGAAGAGACTAGGAAAACAAAGGATTGCTCAAAAAACGGCTATTTGGAACACTTCACATGATTAGGTATAAAATGAGCTTTCGTTACACACAGACTGGTATATATTAAGTGTTTATTTTTTTTTTTGAAGATTATAACTGACAACTAATAAAAACCTAAATTCAGTATCTCGGAAAATTAGAATATTACTTTAGACCAATACAAAAAAAGGATTTTTAGAAATGCTTGCCAACTCAAAAGTATGAACATGAAAAGTATCAGAATATACACCACTCAATAGTTAGTTGGAGCCTGAAATACTGCAGCAATGCGGCGTGGCATGAAGTTGATTAGTCTGTGGCAATGCTCAGGTGTTATGAAAGCCAAGGCTGTGTTGATAGTGGCCTTCAGCTGTTCTGCATTGATGGGTCTGACGTATTGCAACATTTTCTCAATACCCCATAGATTTTCTACAGTATTAAGGTCAGGTGTGTTTGCTGGACAATTAAGAACAGGGATACCATGGTCCTTAAACAGGGTATTGCAGCTTTTGGACCAAAAGACCACTATTTGGTCCTCTGCTCTGCCTTTGCCTTCTTCCTCTTCCTAACCAACAGAGTCATACTGCAAACCACCATCTGATGCTGTCTGGCTCTCCACTCTCCCCTGTCACTACCTTAAAACTCCACTCTCTTTCAAGCAACCTCATCTACAAAGGATGTAGTCTACCTGTGTGTTCCTGCCTGCACTCTTAAAGGTCACCATGTACTCATTCTTTTGGAAATCCTATAACTCACAGCCAACTTGTGGTGTCATAGCCACTGACTATTACATGCTCAATTTCTAGCTTCAAACTCATCACCCTATCTGACCCTCTTTTCACCACAACAACACTCTTTACCTATACCTTTCATTGTCCCTACATTCAGGGTTGCTACCATCAGTTCTACATTCTCGGCTCTACTGTTTTCTCTGTCTCCTTACATGTTTCCCAATTCATCATCTATGACAACTAGAAGCCTAATTTCCACCAGTACCCTCTTTACCAGTACTGGTGGCAGTCGTGGTTAACATGGGCCATGATTGACCTGCTATGGAGGCACATTAAAGAACTCACATTTTATATTTGGCAAATGTTTTATGCCGGATGCCCTTCCTGATGCAACCCTTACAATTTACCCAGGCTTGGGACTGGCACTAGAAATACTCCAGCTTGTGATCTCTAATGGCTGGTTTAAATGTGTTTAATCAAATGCTAATGAGAATTCAACTAGCAATGGCAGGTTAATCAAATGATACAAAAGCCTAAATTCCCTTAGGTCTAACAAAATGGCAATATTTCATAAAAGAAGCTTTAAAACAATCTTAGTTGATTTTAATAATTTCTCTTCTTTATTGACCACTTTTGGCCATATTAAATTCAGTCATTTAAATGATCATATTTGCTGCTAATTTAAGAGAGTTGTTATAAAATAAAATGAAAATAAATGTAAAGTACAGTACATAAAACTGATACAATGTCACTCTTTTTCTTAGAACAATTGATACGGTTATCCACTGCCTAAAACTGAAGATCCACTATCACTTGGATCCGGCATCAGGAACACACAGGATGAGGCAGAAGTAAACGCAGAGAAGCAAGTTTATTAATAACGTAAACAAGCATGAACTAAGTGAAAGAAAACACAAACTGAAAAGCCTAGAAAAACAAACATAGGACTCGAAAACACTCATAGAATTAAGCAGACGAACTAGCATAAACAGTAAATAATGTTAAAGACGCGCACTGAACAAAAAAAAACCCAAACCTATATACATAGATAATCAGTGCACTAAATTACAACAGCTGTCTCTCATTAGTTCATGTGACTGCCCCATAGTTAATCCTTATGTAAACAGATGGCGTCATGGGATGATGTTGTCCCAAGAGCGCTGGTTGCCACTGCCGTACAATATTTCCTGGTTGCCAAGGCTGCAGAATTCCTGACAACAGTGTGATTTAAGGAAGAGATGAGCTCTATAGAAAACTATAGAAAGATAATTAACAGTGATTAACACAGTATACAGTAGTATAAGCTTGCGGTTGAGGAACCGGCTTTGCAACCGGAATGTCCCCAGTTTGATTCCTGATACCGGCAAGTGATACGGCTGAAGTGCACGTGTTCTCACTTCATGCGTGTTTATACTGTACGTGTGTTTCACTGCATGGATGAGTTTAATGTGTAATTCCACTGTGTGCAAAGCTTAGTGGCAAATATATCACTTCCACTTTCTTTTTTTAGCTTGAGTATTAGTTATCCATCATTTTATATCATTGACTGACTGAATAGCTATGTTGTTAAGTGTAAGGATAGGAATGCATTCATTTATTCATTCATACATTTATTCATTTATTTATTATTATCTTCCACTTAATCCACTCCTTTATAGTAATCTATAAGTAATGGCTTTATAAGCCTAAAGCCTATAGGTTCACACTGACTGAATTACATCTGAGAAATATAATTAAATAAAAGGTTAGTCAGTTTAGAATAATAATACAACATTTAAAATTATATAAATAAGTAAGTGATTAATATTAGGGATATTATACTGGAACATAAGATAATCATTATTCTTCTTCAACTGTTAAATTGATATTTGAGAAGAGCCTGTTGATTTACCTCTGCAACCAGTAGTGCTCCGAAATGTGGAGTAACATATACATTCAAAACAATAGGCCATACCAATAAAACAGAAATTCAGACCATTCGAATGAAAGGAAAACTGACAGACTGCAGAATAAATTGAAAAAATGAAAAAAAAATCAATGAAAATAATAAATTGACATTGATTGATATGTTAAATGATTTACACTGCTGTTCTGTTTATTAAAATAAAAATTACTTACTTTATCAAAAGTTAAAATCAATTTTATGACTTAATAAATTTCTGACTCCCGCATTTAATTTGATCTCTGTCCTTTAGTGTGACTTGGATGTTCGATAGTGTGAAATTTCTAAAATAGACAAAACTGTGTTTTAATTTAAAAGGCATATTGCATGTTTTACGCCGGATGCCCTTTCTTACCTGTGCTTGGGACCGGCACTAGAAATACACTGGCTTATGCTCTCTAATGGCTGGTTTATAAGAAATAATGAATCACAATTAATTTCTAATAATTTCTAACAATTGACAAGAAAGTTCCTGCATTACATAAATTACCTTTATTAATAGTAATTTTACATGGTGCAGCCATAGGCTTGTGGTTATTGAACCGGCCTTGCAACTGTGTGTGCCCAATGATGGAGTGGCACCCTGTCTAGGGTTTTTCACGGCTTGTGCCCAGGTTTGCCGGGTGGGCACTGGCTAGCCTGCAAAGTCCTTTAACAAGCACATAATAACTGCAGGAACCATATTAATCCAAACTAAGTAATATTTGGGTTTAATTGTCTAGTAGCAAATGCAACTTAATACATCCTAATCTGTGCTTAGTTCCTTTCTATTCATGGCTGAATAATAGGGTTTTCACTTCTATGTGTGTGCACTGGCAATGTTATATCATCAAACAGCGAGAAATTGAAACAGCCCACTTGAGTGTTAATGAAAACTGCTGTGATTAGGCCAGGACCTCAAGGGAAACAGGATGCTGTTATTTATTTATTTATTTCCTCATAACCCACTAAGTATTTCCCAGTGCAGCTGGGTAAGCTGTCATATCACTCTGTGAAGTCTGATGTTCTTTGCTAATATATAATTTATATGACAGGTTTTTAGCAAGGGCCTTTAATGCTGATATATTATTTCAGAACGTTTTGAAATCCCACTGGAGATCTAGCTATACAAATCAGTTCAGTTTTCCACCACAACAGGGTCAAAGATTAATAACAAAAATGCACCAAGGACAAATGAGTGCGTCCAGCGATATCAGGCAAAGTTTTGCATATGAAATGCTTCGCCACATATCCTAGAGGCTTAAAAACAAAGAGAGGCGTTCTCATATGGCCCACGCTGACCCCTATTCAAAGTAACCAAAGAAGCAAGCTTTGGTGACAGACGTTTGGCTCTCACTCCGTAATCACAATCTTTTGTTTTACTTGCTGGTAACCAGAATTGTTTTGTTAAAATGTAGAATAGCAAGAATACATTTTTTTACCAGTCTACATTTTCATATCTTGACCCAGTGCTATGTGTGATGCAATTTTTATTGAAAAACGTTTAAAAAAAAAGAGAGAGAGAGTAAGAGAGAGAGAGAGAGAGAGAAAGAGAGAATGATTGCCATGTGTATTGACTTGCTTGTAGAATGTATAGCTGTTTTGCTTTGCTGATGAGAGGCCCTTCACAGTCATTTCCATCCTGTTGAGTAGCGAGAGCTGATTAAAATATCCACTCTGCTCATTCCTATTACGTTTGCAGCCAGTTGAGTTAGAGCTACGCTCTCTCAATTAAAGAGCCACAGTGTGGATCACCCAACAGAATTACAAATACTTCCAGTCACAATTCACTCTTCTGACAATTAGAGAGAAATTTGTTTTGTTGTTATGGGTCCTTCAGGGCCTGAACCCAGCTTCAGTCAATACACACAACAGATGCCCTCCAGTACCAGAGACTATGTGTACATCACATCTGTTTAGCATAATTTTCTCTATTACACAGTAATCTGAATGCAGGAACAAAACAAAAACCTGTATGTTTGCATACATTGTATAGATTCATTACGATCACAATGATCTATAGGGCCATTTATATGGATACATACAGATCAAACGGCTAAATTATTTTTAATGCAGATATTTTGGCCTACTAAAATGTATGTACAGTAAATCCACTCAATACTTGGTCAGGGCTCCTTTTCCATGAATTACTCCATCACTGTGGCATGGCATGAAAGTGATCAGCCTGTGGCACTGCTAAGGTGTTATGGAAGCCAGGGTTTATTAAATAGCAGCCTTCAGCTCATCTGCATTGTTAGGTTTGGTGCCTCTCATCTTCCTCCTGACAATAACCGACAGATTCTCTATGGGGTTTAGATCTGGCGTGTTTACTGGCCAATTAAGCAGAGTGATAATGTGATTAATAAACCATGTACTGGTATTTTTGGCAATGTGGGCAAGTGCCAAGTCCTGCTGGCTGCGCTGACTTTGGTCTTGGTATAACACAGTGGACCTACACCACTAGATGACATGACTTCCCAAACCATCACTGATTGTGGAAACTTCACACTAGACCTCAAGCAGCTTGGATTGTGTTCCTCTACACTCTTCCTCCTGACACTGGGACCTTGATTTCCAAATGAAGCGCAAAATTAATTTTCATCTAAATACAATATATTGGACCAGTGAAGAACAGTCCAGACGCTTCTAGCGATGTCTCTTGGTCATAAGTGGCCTGATAGAAGGATTTCAACAGTTGTAGCCCATGTTCTGGATACGTCTGTCTCGTGGTGGCTCTTGAAGCAATAACTGCAGCAACAGTCCACTCATTGTGAATTTCCCCTCAAATTTTTTATTGGGATCCTTTTAAGGCTGGGGTTATCCCGGTTGCTTGTGCAACTTTTTCTACCACACTTTTTTCTTTCCACTTAACTTTCCATTAATATGCTTGGTTACAGCAATGACTTTTGTGGCATAAATTCCTTGTGGAATGTGTCAATAACTTACAGTGTCTTCGCCATGATTGTGCAACCTACTGAACCAGACTAAGGGACCATTTTAAGCACGTAGGAAGCGTTGCAGGTGTTTTGTGTTAAATATTCAAATTTTCTGAGATAATGATTTGGGGTTTTCATTGTCTGCAAGACATAATAATCAACAAACAGAAATAAACACTTGAAATAGATCACTGTGTTTGTAATAAATATATATATATATATATATATTTAATTTCATTAAAGTACTGAAATAAATCAACTTTTTGATGATATTCTAATTTACTGAGATGCACCAGTACATTTGTTGATCAAACGTTCTTGATTTGCAATACAATTTGTGCTTTCATATTCTTACAGTAAATTCATTTTAGGCTGTGTTGCGAGACACAAACACACTGTTGTCTTTTTACGATGTAAATCTGATTGTCCACATAACAAAATTACAGCAGAACAACAGAATTAGTTCATGTGCACAATCGATGTTTTCAGTCTTGGATGTGGCTGGTTGTCTAGCTTCTTCTTCATGCAAGCTTTGAATTTTTTATACATTCAAACACTTATTTCATGCTGTGCATAAAGTCTTGATATTCACCCTCAGACAACAAAAATAACTCACTAATTGCTGCTTCTCACAAGCGCACAGACATTTTTCTTGCAGCACAGTGGCAAGTAACTTGGGGCACGGAAGGCTTGTATGTAATAGGCTGATAAGAATATGGAATAAAAAATTTTAACAGAAATGTCAATATTTTCAACTTGTATATATTTTTTATTTTTTTTTTACTTTACACACATTCCTTTATAATGAGTAAGACAACAAAGCTCTATATGTTTTAATTTATTGCTCCTTCAGCAATACTTTACAATGTCTGCTTTCCAATCTTTTTAATAAAGCTATTAAAATGAATTGTGCTGTTGTGCAAATGAAACAGACAAAAGATAAAAATGAGAGGCAATGAGCAAGACAACCCATATAAAGGACTGGTTCTGACGGGTGGTGACCACAGAACACATTTCTCTGTTCTCATACTTTCTGGCTGATGTTTATTTAACTTTTGCATTTGCCATTGCTCTCACAACAAGATGTAGCATGAGATGGTGTCTACAACCTACAGAAGCTGCTTAGATAGTGCAGCACATCCCGGATGGCACATCAGTACAAGCTATCTATAAATATTTTTGCTGTGTCGGTCAGCACAGTGCCCAGAGAAAATACCTGGAGAAAGGCCAGTACACTAGAAGAAATGGAGGAGCTGTAGTCGGTCAGCACAGTGCCCAGAGAAAATACCTGGAGAAAGGCCAGTACACTAGAAGAAATGGAGGAGCTGTAGCCTTCTTTGTTATGGTGTTGATGTGGCAACTCCATGACAAGTCCTGTGAGATGGTCACTCCAAGGTACTTGAAGC
>JAOUQV010000014.1:10189277-10204028 GCA_028565295.1 Aspidoras spilotus | reverse complement strand
GCAGGCTGGCTGTGGTTTCTTCGGGACAAGAACGATGATGGACTGTTTGAAGCATGATGGAACAATCCCCTGCGTTAGTGAGAGATTGAAGATGTCCGTGAATACCGGAGCTAGCTGGTCTGCACAGGCTTTTAGGACTCGACGAATAAAATTTGATTTGATTTGAACTCAGCAGCAGGAAAGCTAACTCCTCTTCTGTCTAAGTAGGAACAGGAGAAGCACTGCAAGAGCCCTTCAAAATGACCTCCAGCAGGCCAATATTAATCATGTTTCTTCTGAAAATGTCACTATAAAAGACGATTGGCATTTGCCAAAGAACCCCTAGATTAGCAAATTTGCCATTGGCGCCCTATGTTCTTCACAAATGTGAGCTGGTTCACACTAAGCACATATGACCGATGCTGGAGAAGTCTGGAGAAGCTGTGGAAAACATTCTCCTGCCTGAAACATCCTCCAGAATGACAGGTTTTCAAGTTGAGTCAGTAATGGTTTGGGGATTCAAATCCAGACCTCCATGGGTTAATAAAGTTATTGTTAATGTTATTCACATTCAGCTATGTAATGGCTAAAGATTTATAACTGGAATATTTGATTCATTGAGATCTAGAATATTATTTCAATGTTCCCAAATCAGTTTATTACTTGGGAATGTTTGTTCAGCCAATATAAACCCGCTTTCACCAATATCTTTCACTACTGCACAAAACATTTACTAACAAATGAAATACAGGGTAATACTTTTATAAACCTCTCTGTATTAGCATCTAGTGAGGCATTAATTCATTTTTACTACTTACTACTTACTAAATAATTCTTTGTCTTTGAACTTATATGTAATAGTTGTCAGTTTTTCTAATAAATGACTTATTGAAAGCTGAAGAAAATTCAGTTCTGCAATAAAATTAATTCAACAACAATCTGATTTTAAGCATTAAATTCACCAGGAACATATTATGAGACACCCATAGCATCAAGATCAACATGTGAGTCATCTTGGTCACATTTAAACAAACTACAATTATTTATTTGTTCCTTCCAGAGTATTAATAACAGTATGTTTGATTAATATTACCTGGATGTAGTTTCCAGCAGCATTTGGATAGTAAGCATTAAATTATGGAAATCTAACAACAGTAAAATAGCATTCAAATGCATCCCCAGCAAGGCGGCACGGTTGCGCAGTGGGTCATGCTATCGTCTCTAGTAGGATCAATCAGGAAATATATGTGTGGACTTTGCATGTTCTACAAGTGTTTCCTCTTGGTGCTCTGGTTTACTTCAATTAACCAACTGTCTAGGTTTGTTACAACCCTTATGCGGGAGATAATGAATCAATGACAATGAATGTGTTTCTAGCATTATTATTATATGTGCTAGGAGATCAAAAAGCAAATAGACTTAAGTCTGTTCTAGATACTCATGAAGGACAGAGATGTGTGAACAATGAACAGATGTGTGTGTGCTTTTTCTAAAACAAACAACAACACATATCACAGCAACACATAATCAAAAAGCACTAGTCTGTGATAAAAGACTGTAATATATTTAGCCTTGGTGTTTTTTATCCCATCTGTATGTATTGGGATATAAAAAGATAATCTAAGTCAGTACAAAGTACAAGTATTCTTCTGGTAGCAAAAACAAACAAAAATGCAAAACAACAGAAAGTTGGGCGGCATGGTGGCACGGTGAGTGGGACTGTTGCCTCACAGAAATAAGGAATTGGGTTCAAACCGCGGGTGGTCCCTGGGACCTTTTCTCCAGGTGCTACCGGCTATAAAAGCCTGTTATTCAGCGATAGTGGCGTGACTGGGATTAAAATTTCTCCCTTGGTTGTCTTACCATGTCTTACCATGTCTGTCTGTCTGTGTCTCTGTCTTTGGGTGTCTGCAGTGCATGTCTCTAGGGTGAGTGTCTGCTCTAGGGTGTGTGTACTCCGCGCAACTGAATTACCTATTCTAATTGGCTTGCATTTATAGCTGGGTTGGGAAATTCGGTGCGCATTCAATTTTTGAACATGTGTGCCTGTGCGTGAGTTATGTAATATATGCAGGTGTCTTATCATGTTCATTTAATTAATAATTATTTTCTGTTTTTTTCTCTGCACAGCTGCTGGTTTCCGAGGACTAATATTGACTGTTCAGATCAGAACCAGCAGCCATCTAATCCCATTGCCTTAATAGCCACAATCCTCATCTTATTCCCTCACAGACTGTTTTGTGTGCTTTTTGTCTGTATTTTTGTCTGCACTTACGTCCGTCCTAAATGTGTTTGTGAGAGGGCTGCACCATCACGTGACAAAATGTTTCTTATTTCTAAACATTGCTTTGTGTACAATGGGAAGTTACTCATATAATGTATCTATGATAAAAAGAGAGGATTTTGGTGTGAAATAAATTTTCCTCATTAACACTAATATTGCTTGCCTTTATAGTCGCACAATCACTGTGTTTAAAATCCGATCTATAATGCCTAAGACATGCATAAAATAAAAGCATTTAAAAAATAAAGCAATAAACTCCTGTTTTCTTGAAGTCTCAAGGCTCTTTTGTAATTCCTAGCATCAGCGCCCACTGCTGTTGCCACAATAAAAAGATATTACAATGATTTTTGAACAATGAGACTATATAGATCCTTTCCAGATGCAAATAATGAATGTTAGCTGAGGAGCTCAAAGAATATGAGGGTTCAAAGATCAATAAGAGAGGAACAAGATTAATGCCTGTGAGAGAGAGAAAAATGTGAGATGGCAGCTGGGTGTTTGTGAGGAAAGACAGGGATTATAGTGTAGATGATTTGAGAGGCAAAATCTTCCCTTAAGCACAAAGCAGTGACTCTAATAACAGACGTGTGGTCACCTAGTCTATGCATGCACAAAAAAATCCAGACATCCAGACTCTTTCTCTTTCTTTTTATTCTTAAAGGTAAACTCGACCATAAAGTATTTGTAAATTATTTCGTGTAATTAATACAAGATCTTTGGCGTCATTCAAGATTTATAATGAAATTTTATTTCATTAAACGTTGACATTTTACTTAACATTTTTAAATTGATATGAACATCTACTGATTGTGATGTCATTGGATATTTGGACAGCCATGGCTTAATAGATCCCCACTCCAGGCAAATCATGGCACCCAACACCTACATGTAACTCCCTGTGTGCCTAAATATAAAGGGAACACACGGTTCCGGGCGTTTTCCTGGGTGGGTTAAATTCAGAAAATGTATTCCTCTACAGGTATCAATAAAGTATTGATTTTATTATTAGTACACCAATAAGTTCTTAGGTTCAAGCCCTGGGTGGGGCAACTCTGGAAATTTCTGTGTGGAATTTGAATGTTCTCCCCATGTCCACACAGATTTTTTACAGTATAAGTCAATGACTCATTTCATGAGACACAAGTAAAACAAAATTACAATAATCAAAGGGCAGTAACTACAGCTATTGCAATTGTAGGTGCATGGAGTAGCCATCTTGGAGGTCAGGGTTTGTAAAGTTCCCCAACTTTCTAAATCATTTATTCAAAACTTAAAGAAGTTTTAGTAAAAAATTCTGAAATTCAGACAACTTTAGACTTTGCTAAATAGAGTTATGCAGCAACACTTTTGTCTCTATGTGTGGCCTTTCTCTGTGCACTGTGGTCAAACAGATCGGTTACCAAACCTTTACAATTCGTGCTAACTTTATTGTTTTTAGTAAATTTAATGTATTCTTTAATTTTTTTTGTTTCCACTGTCTGAATAATAATTATAAAGTTTAATAATCTTCAGTTTTTTATTGGCTGTTATGTCTTTTGTTTGAGTATTATGTTTTTATTATGCAGCACATAACTGTTCACTTTAAACAGCAATAGAAAGAAAATGGCATCAACCATCCAATTAGAACCAGAATCACTATACACATGTTTAGTCACATTTGATATCTTTCAGCATGGGGTTATTACTTTATTGTTCTAATAACAGAATTCATTAAAAATTGACTTTTATAAGACATTTTCATATAACAAACGAAAAATCTACAAGGCCTTACTGTATCTCAAAAAAGAAAACATTTATATCCGTACGTAGTTCTTTTTCTATGGGGAAGCTTTTCTCTTCTATCAAAATAGCTGTAGGGCTACACACACAACACACACACAGTTGTATTAATCCAGTAGAATCACTGTTCTTTGACTCTGCCATCTTTTCACAATTACAGAGGCCCCCTAATCCCAGCAGCCTCCATTTTCTTGTGCGATTTAAGGGGTAGAGATCTGATCAGTCATCCAACTCCCTCTCTCATCACAGACATACATACATACACACACACACGATACATACTTCTGTCTCCTTACACCCCAGAAGCTCCAGCTTCGGAAATCATATACCGATGGCTGGGCGAGATTCGAAAGCTGGCCTCTCCTTATGGTCACTGCTTAAACACAGTTTAGTGGCTTAGCACGGATTTGCTTGTATCAGAGCTGCTAGCTGTTAAAGAGAGGTTTTCCATGTGTGCTGCACCTTACCTCTTTTTTAAAAAGGCTCAAGAATTTACAGAGTTTGAGGTATAGTCTGTACAATAAGATGCTGTGCACATCCAATATCTTTCTAAAATAGTTCAATATAAATCATTCAATAAAAATGAATGATCCAGATAAAATTTTGTGTTAGAAAGAGTTTTCCAAAACCTTAGCTGGTCAATGTTGTGGTTATTTTTTCCTAATGAGCAAACCGGATGGACTAACCTATTACTACATGTAGTAGATTAACATACTACTACATCTATATAACATACTACTGCATCTATATCAGATTATATAAAGTAATGAATCATCATCATACATTGTTTGTGTGCCCTATGATGGTTTTGGCACCCAGTCTAGGGTTTGCACCAAAAGTTGCCAGACGGGCACTGGCTGGCCTACAACCCCAAGTGGATTAAACCGAAGAAAATTAATGAATGAATGAATTATCACACATGATCTTCAGGTCAAGAAATTTAAACCAAGAAATGTCAAGAAGGTATTAATTAAATTTTCTTTCTTAATAAGTTCTGGTTAGAGTTCCCATGAATATTGCCTGAGGTAAGATTTTGATTCAGATATGACTGATGGGAACTCGAGAACACTCGCCCAGACACTACCACCTTATAACATGCCTCTAGCACGTTCTTTCTGAATGTCACAGGACTGATTGTTAATTAAAGTTCAATGGAACTGATTGCATGACTTGAATTTAATTTATACAATAAATTTATTTATTTGCATACTTTCAACACAGAGCACTCAAAAAAGGGAAAAAACAGAGAGAGACTGTCCTCAAAAGCAGCATAATACACTGCTTAAGAAGACAAGAGATGTTCTTAAGCGAATTATCCCCTTGGCTTTATCTGAGCTTGGCTGCCTTAGTTACACCGAATGTTTTAGGCATTTACTTGCCTGTGGGGACTGTCATTCTTTATCCCTGCTTCCTTTTGCTGTACCTTCTTTTAAAATGTTGCATATATTTTGCTTCTTTTACAGATTTATTTCAAAACTTTCAAATGTGAACGAATTGATCAATATTCTTTTGTGCATGTGATGGATAAAACATTCAGTTGAGGGGGAAGCACCAAACATGAGAGATGTTACCATTCTGATTTGCCTTTCATTCTGTTTCAGATGTGCACAATGGCATAGCAAAAGGAATTTCAAAAGCCTGTAAAAATTGATTTAAGTTAGAGCTCCTGTCATAAGCTTGGTGTTTGCAAGTAACACAAAGATGACTGGAACGAAAAAGAGAGTTAAGGAAAAAAGCCATTGTCAAATTTTAGCCAAGCCTTAGGCTTTTTCTTTTCTTTTTAAAAAAGACCCAGACTTTTACAGATTCCCTGTGAAGTCTTTTCAGATAATAAAGAAATGCATTCATTCAGTGTAAAAGATAGTCATCATGAATAAAATACCTAGGATTCAGGGTAGGAGAGGATGCCAAAGAAAAGGCAGGGCAAGAATACAGCACTGGCATTAAAAAATAAAAGAGTACAGAAGGACACCCGTGCCTTCAGATCAGCTATACTAAATTTAATTAATTCTGAGCAACAACATCATACCAGGTGAAATGAAACATGACAGCATGTAGAAGGAAAAACTATTAATTCCCCAACTAAGTAAACTGATAAAATAAACGACAATTTTTATGAAAATGGGGATGGAATGTAATGAAAAAATTCATAGTATTATGTACAATCATGCCATTCAGTATACGTTTTTCATTACATCATGTCATCAGATTAAAATTTTCAAAGAGGCAGACATTACTTGATAACAGGGCAGGAGAAGGGTGCACACTGAAAAAACAGCCCTACTAAAAACAAGTCAAATGATCTTAGATTCCATCAAATTGTCTTGAATTAAGCAAATAAATCTGACAATGGGTTAAGCGAATGATTTAAACTAGCATCAATTTAAAACATAAAATGTTGTTTTTTTAAGCAAAATAAGCTTGTCTAGATTATAGAATAAAACGAATTAGCCTGAAACAAGGCTTTTTACTTTTTTGCAGTGCAATGTCATTTAAGAAGTGCAGTGGGGGAACATGAAATGTCTATAACATAGCTAATTCAGTATAAATAAGCCAGCATTTAAAGTTTAATGGTGCAGGTAGATTAGCTAGACAGAGTGCCTTTCCATTGTAGGACAAACACACACACACATAGTTATAAAGTATATTATAAGGTTACAATATATATATATATATATATATATATATTCACTTAGACAATGGGTTGTGTCATGAACATAATTGTGTGTATACTCACCTATGTGCTCAACTGAAAGCTTTTACTAAAGCCCAGCTCAGAATTTCCCAGTTTACATGGATGGCGACACATGAGAACAGCTTGGACTCAATAGAGTGAAGATTGTGAACTACCTCTCTTTAAACCTTTCCACATTTTTAAGATGATGAGTGCAATGGCCACAGGAAACAAGAGCCATCCATTTTAATTTTACCTGTACTTAACAGCATGCACGTATATACCTACCCTAAGGGAAATTTATGTATAGCAGTTTGCCAAATGTGTTTCTGTCAAATGTTTAAGGAAAGTAGAGCACCCAGAGGAAATTCACACAGACACGGGGGTACTCTTCACAGCCAGGATCCTGCCTGTTTTTTCCTACTATTAATATTATTGCATACATCTTTAACATATCAAAAATGCTATCTTTGTACATTCATAAACATTACATTAATAAAAACAATTAAATATGTTCCCACAGTTAAATAAGTTATGTAATTTGCTTGATTTTGTTTTGTTAGTTATGATGAGGTTTCATGAGTATTCAACCTGTTTGTGCTCACAGTTAATTGGTTGTGTAATATAAACTGAGTCGGTGTGCAAGTGAATATTTTTAAAGGTTTAATGTTTATTTAGAAAGACTGTGAACGTTGGATGCAGATATTTTTTTTCTGACGCATTGATAGATCTCTTGTGCCTACCCAGCAACTGGGTTCAATTAAGACTGGCCAGTTTTATTATGCTCGATACATAAATCAGCCTGTGAATCAAGTTACTCGAGGGAAGAATGTGAAATACAGAGACGAGGCAGAAAGAGTGGAAAGATTGATGGATGGCACAGTGGCAGAACTTACGGAGGAGGCGAGAATAAGGCAGGCTGCATAAAGTCTCTCTGAGAACAATGTGTGTGATTAGAGCAGGAGCACCGGTCATTAGTGACAGTAACGAGTGCACTATCAACACCAGCATTAAAGTGCCTGCTAACGAGGCCTTGTTCATCATCAGTGAACACAAGCTCTGACATAATCCTGTCGACTCCCTTCGGCGGGGGAGCAGCTTTGCTCTGCACAGGGTGGATAAGCTTGGTGTCACTTCTTACATATGCAATATACAAGTAATTATTTGGTTCTTATCTCTTAGCTAGTTTTATCTTCCCCCTTTATGTTTTAACTGATTTAAACTTAAAATGCTTTATTCCTGGCACGTTACCTAAACAAAATACACAAAAAACATAGTTAATATAAATAGTGCAACAGCACACACACATGATACCTAATTATATTCTATAATTCACAAACACATCTGAGCTTCATGTAGCTTTACATGCACCTCCAAACACAAGCGTCCCATGAAGTCTGCAGCAGACATTCTCATCTTGGATCAGCCATACATTGCCGGACACTGGGTGACCGGATGCTAGATGCCCACAAGTGCACTACTTGCTGGTAACCCACCTCTGGGCTAAAACTACTGTACCTGCTGCCTTAAAAGACATGCATGTTGAAATGTTTACCCACAGCTGGTATATGTTGCCATCTGTTGTGCAGTGGACATGTCACCACCTTAAATGTGACCTGATCTTAATGTAACCCCTAATTGGGGAACTTTATTAGTGAACATAGAGTATGTCATCTGCTAGGTGTTGTTGTTTATATATATATTATATATATATTGTTTATAAAGATTTATTTGTACTTGCTTACTGGCCAGCAGTGGTGAGATTTAATGACAGTTATGTAAAGCCTCAGCAGTTGTGGCCACATATTTCAATTAAAACAACTAAGGCATGAACTACTTTTGCAAAGTGACAGATTGGAAAAAAATTGGAAAATGATAGGCAAATTTACTGGTTTCCATTAACATGCAGTGATTCGAGGACCACATTTCTAACTAAAGTATAGCCTATAACTAACCATAGCCTATAACCAACCAATTTTACTGACCCGATTAGGAACACCTTTCTGTTGATAATATTATCATTGATAAAGTACCCCAGTTGGTGGTTACATCAGAATTGGCTCTCATATAAAGTGTTTACCTGTTCACAGCAGGAGGCAATATTTACCAGCTATGATTAAATGAAAAACAGCCACACTTGTGGGCCGATCACAGTTTTCCGAAAGTGGAGGTACTATCAACAAGCACCCAACCTAAGGTCACATAACAGCAGCCATGTGTGCTTGATCAAAAAAGTGAGCATCACACTAGCAAGGGCAAACTGGCAGAGCTGATACAGTAGGTATGGGTTGACTTCAATATGTAGAATTTTCACCACCTTGTGGGGTCTGTTCAGTGATATCTGCATACTTTAATCAATATCACATTTTTTTGTTGTCTAGTGATTGTTTTTCTGCCACTTTAAAAGACGATGTAGAAATATTCATCCTTTTATAATAAAGCATTTAAAGATACAGTGCATGACAAAAGTTTCACATACATATACAGTATATACAGGAATGACAAGACACATCTGACAGGGCTTAATAATACAGGTCAACCTGGCAATCAACTGTTAATTCCTTTCTTCACCACCAGAGGGCACTGCAGCATAGACATTACACTCTCACCGCGCAGTGTGGAAAAGCAGCTGATAAAGACAAGACACGCTCCGCTATTGATGTGTGTGATAGCGAGTTGTTGTGCACTCTGTAGATTCCAAAACACTTATTATCTGTTTTTATTCATTCCTGATGGCTAAATATTTTCACTGGTACATTCTACATCAGGCCACAAGCATTTGCCCCCCCCCTTGGTTTCTGTGTCCTTCTGTTTTATGATACAGTGGCTGAAAAATGATGGAGAATGTAAAAAAGTTTTAAACTTTCTAATATTCCTCTCAACCTCACATCACTCTAAGAGTTTTAATAAGGTGAACTAGTTTGTCTTTTCTCTTCACAAATGTTCACTCACACTACCAAGACTAGTTCATAGCCTGTAATTATGTAAGATCTTCCACATGGGGTCGCGGGCCAGCCGGTGACCACACTGGACGCAAGGCACAGTCACATACACATTCTCACACTAAGAGTCACTTTGGAGACCCCAATTAGGCAGGCACACATGTCTTTGGAATGAGGGAGGAAACCGGAGCATGCAAAGAAAACCCGCACAAACTTAGGGACCATATGCAAACTCCTCACAGGAATTTTTCTACACATACAGTGCTTATATATAGTATGTCCAACTAGAATATGCACTATAATGACTGTATTTGTTAGGGCGGCACGATGGCGAAGTAGGTAATAATGTCGCTTCACAGTAAGAGGACCCAGGTTCTATCCAGGGTAGGATTACTCAGGAAATTTCTGTGTGGAGTATTCTCACGGGTTTTCTCCAGGTGCTCCGTTTTTTCCTGTATTCCAAATACATCTATTCTAGTTTAAATTGCCGTGTCTCTAAATTGGACCTTAGTGTGTGAATGTGTTTGTGTGACTGCTTGTGTGCCTGTGCCCTATGATGGCTTGAAGCCCTGTCTAGGATTGTTTTGTCTCTTGCGCCTATAGTTGCCAAGTGGCCCCATCGGCTGGCCCCATACTGATTAAACGTAAGCGAATAAATGAATGTATTTGTTAAGTAAATGAGTTTTTTATTGTTTATTGCTTAGTGTGACTTTCAGCCTCATAAGGAGAACAAGGTTACATCCATACATAAGTCATTATTTATACACATGTAGTGGACAATTTTTACTCTCCAGTTCACCTCGCATGCACGTCTTTGGAAACTGGAGCACCCGGAGGAGACTCACGCGAACAAGAGAAGAACATGAAAACTTCATACGGAAATTTCCCAGGTTATCCCACCCGGGGATCGAACCTGAGTCGTTCTTGCTGTAAAGCAACAGCACTATCCACTGTAATACAATGCAAACCCGAGGTTGTAATTTCCTTATAATTAAAAGTAATTTATAACTAGTAATATCTAACTTAATTACTCAGTTTATTTAGATTATTTTAGTACACTATTCTACATTGGTGACACATTTTATTTGAGAAGTCCCCCGAAAGAGGCTTTCAAACATTTGTAACATTTCTACAGACAAATAATACAACTATCTAACAAATATCTAACAAACCATTACAATAATCGTTGGTGAACATGGCAATCCAAACCCTCAAACTAGCCTTGCAGTAAAACAAATCATAAACCTAATAAGCTATTAAAAAAACTGTTAAAAATACTCTCTGTGTATATTCTGTTAACTAACATACACACCAAGCAAAATAGTTACATTTCTAATTAACACATGACCAACTACTTACTGTACCTACTCACTTACTTCACAGACTTGGTACCACAGAAATGTAATTGAGAGATTTTAAACAATATTCATGATCTTTACAGAGGCGGCACGGTGGCGCAGTGGATAGTGCTGTGGCCTCATAGCAAGAGAACCCGGGTTCGATCCCCGGGAGGGTCATGTTCTTCCCGTGTTTGTGTGGGTTTTTTCCGGGTGCTCCGGTTTCCTCCCACAGGCTAAAGACTTGCATGTTAAGTAAATTGGAAAAATGTCATTCTAGGTAAATTGGAGAAGTTAAATTGTCCGGTCCTAAGCCCGAAAGGGTGAGGGTTGCGTCAAAAGGGCATCCGGCGTAAAACATGTGCCAGACCCTAATGACAAGACCTCGCTGTGGTGACCCCTGGTGACAGGGAAAAAGCCGAATGATGAAAAAAAATTCATGATCTTTACAGACTGTAAAAGTTATAACTTGTTAAAAATCTACTTCATTTCCTTTACAGACTATGATATAAATATTATAACATGGTAATAACCTACTGCAACCTAAATACCTCAGTTGGTAGAACGTGCACTCCTTAATAAAGCAAAGAAGTCTAGTAACTGTGGTAACACTATCTGGTCCTGCAACAGCTGACAAGGGACTGGGATGCTCACTCATCTTATTCCCATGTCACAAAGCACATCTGTGTGGCCAACAACTGCAAATTGAGGATGGTGTATGACACTACATGACCTACTTACTCACTTTCTTCATAAAAGGAAATTGAAAGATTTTAATATTTTGTAAACTAAATACTTTCCTCTGAGGCTATTATATTATAACTTGTTAATAACCTACTTACTTAGTCACTTTCCTCACAGACTGCAAATGAGAGAATATAACATGTTACAACCCTACTACTTAGGTCATAGACTGTTTTAGAGAGATTATGAAGTTACTAACTTACTTACATTCCTCACAGACTGCAATGAATAACCTACTTACTTACTTTCCTCACAGAAGGTAATAATAGAGCAATTGTAAATTAATAACAAACTACTTACAATATTTAGATGCTAATAGAGATGATATGTTAATAAACTACTTACCATTTTCTTTCCTCTCATAATGTAAAAGACATTATATTATGCTTTTAACCGACCTCATTACTCACTTACCTCACAGATTGCAGTAGAGAGGTTATTATATAAAAAAACAAGATAAACATGGCTGAGAAAAATCAAAGTTAAAGAACACTTTACAAATACTAGGTCTGATCCCTTTAGTTAGTTGCCAGAACATGTAATTGAAACAATGAGTCCACTAGAGGGTTAAAGTGAAGTTTCTGGGGTTTTCATAATAAATAAAACTCTCTATGTGCTCTTGTTTTAAATTTGAAATGCATACACACATTTGCTTATGGTTTTTGCACTACTTGTAAAGAAATACTTTATTTGACTGTGCTAGTATTTGCTATATTGATGGACTAAATGTACACACTAGTTTTCACCAGTCTGCACATAATAATTTCATTCCTAAGTAAATGACCTCATGTTGACTATCCCATTACCCAGGGTGAGCTTTTGAAAGTATTGTGTTCCTGCAGTACGTGTCTTCCTCAATACCAAATGATTATTATCAGTAGCATTATCGTTAACATCAGCATTGCCAACTGGATTACAAGAAAAAACTGGAACTCTTGCCATGTAATAATGAAAAACAGGAATAAATAAATATGCATTCACTTACTCATTCACCATATATACACATTCATTCCCTCACTCACTCGGACACTTACTCATTGCATTCGCTCACTCAGTCACTCACTCTCATTCGTTCATTTCTTTACTCACACACTTACATACTAACTATGTATTCACACACTGAATTATGCGCTTAATTACTAACTCAATTAAATTGTTCCTGTCTTTCTTTTGTTTTCTGGCAGACTATGGCAAAATTATTTATTTCCTTCTAATTATTTTCCAAAGTATAAAGCTAAAAGCATTGTTGGTGATACAGTTTAACATAATGCACAATTGGTTTTTTGTAATTTGGCAGAGAGGCATAAATCAGTTTTGGCTATTCATGTATATATTATGCAGTTACACATGGGCCCGCAATAGACTAATGGTCAGAGAATTAAGTTTGAGACCAAAAGGTCTCCAATCTGGAAAGGAACATTCAGGGCTGAATGCTGTTAATGTGCACTCAATGCACCTCTGGATGGGTTAAATGCAGAGAGGAATTCTGGAAGGGGCTCAGAGAAGGGGATCAGCAAGACGGCAGACAGGATGACCCTAGCGAGCCATACCACTGCAGGTCAAAGCTCCGGTGCTGCAGTGAATCACAAAGCTTCATGTCCAAGCTCCTGTGAGGCATCATGCCACGATCCAGTCTGTTTCATAGCTTAAGAAGGTGAGAGAATTTCACCATGCTATGATGGTGCGCACCCTAGCCCCACTGATTCAACATGCGCAATATAAACATATCAAAATTCTAGTGTAACAGCATGCGGTGGTGGTGCACACCCCAGCACCACAGAGGATACATGCCCAAGTTGAACGTTCCATAGTTCCTGTGCTGCAGCAGGCAGAAATGTCCTACCCTCCCACCCTAGATCAGTTTACCAGATGGAGTGGCTGCGTCCCAGACCTCAGAGTCAAGACACAGAAAGTCGAGTATGTTGCTGGACTACCCAGTGTCGCTGAGGACATCCCCTTGCCCCGCTGAGCTGCTGAGGACGTTGCCCTGATCTCCTGTTCTGCCGTGAAGGTTACTGCACCCACTACCTCAGCCAGCTTTCTCCCTCCTCCACCTTGCTATGCTTCGGACGTCGCTCCCAAGGTCTCTCCCCTCTCATACTTCGGCTTTAGTCGCCCCAGCCTCTCCTCGCTGTGTGTTTTGACTTCCTAATCTGGGTTCCCTCAGGGCTATATTCCCCCAGCTGGCTGCGCTGAGGCTCTGTGTCACCCCTTATGCTCCATGAGGTTCCTATCTTCACCCTCAGACATTCCTGTGAGCCTGAACTCGCCTCCGGACTCCACCCATATAGAGGCTCCTGATCCCAAGCTACGTTTCCACAAAAATCCCATTTCAGGACTGAGTAAAGTTTGGGAGGGGGGTTTTGATGTTTTCTTGAGCTCCTGGAGTGAGGTCGTGGAGGTGGGGCTCTGTCAGGAACTCTGGCAACCTGGAAAGATTCAGGGAACATGGCAACCAAATGATATCATGTGTTGACAGATGTAGTGGTTATGGGAAAGTCACATGAACTGATTAACTGATTAACCTGATTTCTTAAGCTGTGTTTTTTGTTCAGTGTGCGGCATTAGAGAGACTATACCTATGCCAAAAGTGTGTTTTCTTTGTTTCATGCCATGTTTAGCTTTGTTCTTGTTTCGTTTAGTTTTTTTCTCTTAGTTACAAGTTTATTTCTTTATTTGTTTATGTTCCAAAGGATTATTATTAAAATACCTATCTGCAATTACTTTTGCCGCACTCCTGTGTGCTCCTGAACCTGAGTCAGTCTTACAGCCTGATTATGGTTACGTCAGTATAACATATGCATTTTTGTTTTACACAGCTGATGGAAATTTCATTCATATCACAGGCTTATCTTTGCTGAGAGCATACAACAATTCTAGGCTTCAGAGTTAATTATTATAGTACAGGCCACACAGTGTAGTTTTATAACTATACATACAGGGGTTAGACAATGAAACTGAAACACCTAGTTTTAGACCACAATAATTTATTAGTATGGTGTAGGGCCTCCT